>LNAC01000948.1:341186-362192 GCA_002007465.1 Ailurus styani | reverse complement strand
ACCTACTCAGAAGAGACCTGGAACTGGGGAGAAAAGTAAGAGGGAAAAAAAACCAAAACCAAAAACCAAAACCACAAAATCATAGAAAAACAAAACAAACAAAAATGAATAAAACAAAATCCTATATCTGTATTATCTATTTCTGTTATGAAATTATCTATGTATTATCTATTTCTATATTGTCTAAGTCTGTTTATGACTCTATCTCTATATCTATATCTATCTCTATCTATCTATATCTATTAGATTTGTGAATTGAACAGACCCTATAAGTATCCAAACAATAAGGTAAAAAACAATGAAGGGATAAAATATGATTATAACAATGAAAATTTTAAAAAGATTAAAAAGTGTTGATAAGATAAGAGTTAAGAACGTTAAAATAGGAAAAGGGAAAAATTTTAAAAGAAAAAAGTAAGAAAAAAATTCATAGAAAAAAAATTCAATGAATTTAACTTTGAACGACTGAGGAATCATGGGGAAAAAGCCATGAATTCTCTGCGTTGCTTTCCCGTAGCTCCGGAGTTCCACAATGCTCAGCAATCTTAAACTTGACTTTGGATTTTTTTCTCTTGGTCTTCTGGGGGAGGGGCCTGTTGCTATGATTCTCAAGTGTCTCTGCCCGAGGCGGATTCCCACCGCCCTCGCCAGGGGCCAGGCTAAGTAATCAGCTCGGGTTCGCTCTCAGGAGCTTTTGTTCCCTGAACGCTTTCCGTACCTCGTTGGAGGACGGGACTGAAAATGGCGGCTCCCAGTCTCCGACCCGGAGGAGCCGAGAGCCTGGGGCCTCAGTCCTCAGTGCGCCTCAGAGAAAAGCAGTCCCTCCCGTCTCCTGGTCTCTGGCTGCTCTTCCAGCTCACCCGGCCTGTGACCGAGTGTCTCTGTCTCTGGCACGGCCTCGTTTAGAATCTCCGAACCCAGCAGATTCCTGTAGCCGCTCCCGCGCCGCTCCTCCCCGAGGAGGAAGGAGGGGGTCTCTCTGGGTCTGCCGCCCGTGGGGCCCCTGCTCCCAGAGCCGTGACCCGGCTGGGCTTCAGATCACAGCCCAAGGTAACTCCGAGCTGAGAGACACCTCAGCTCAGTTCCTTTTCTCCCGCCGGCTTCTCTCTGAGACCTGGGAGCTCGGTCGCGCTCAGACACCCCTGGTCTTTTTGTGTCCCCGTGGGTCCTGAGACCACACTGTCCCTGCAGGGGCTTCACCCCCCGCTTGGCCTCTGGGGCGACGTCCCTCAGTGGAGCCGACTTCTCACAGTTCCGAGTCTGTGCTCCGCTGCTCGCTCCCTTGCCGGGAGCCTGGTGCTTCCCCCAGGGTCTATCTTCCCGTCGCCTCAGATTCACTTCTCCGCACGTCCTACCTTCCAGAAAGTGGTCAATTTTCTGTTCCAAGAATTGCTCCTCTTCTTCTCTTCGATCTCAGGTAGAATTTGTAGGTGTTTAGAATAGTTTGATAGCTCTCTGGGTGAATTCCTGGGACCTGATGATAATCGGTCTCCTACTCCTCCGCCATCTTGCCATAAATCCTATATTTATTTTTATATTTTTTATTAGGTGAGTGACTGCTTATAATTGGTCTGTCTTCTTGCTGCATTGAAACTTGTATTCTATAATTTCTTTGTCCCTTATAACTTTTTTTATACAAAATCTATTTTGCCTGGTGTTAGTATGGTTACCCTGCTCTCTTTTTGTTACTATTGGTGTGGAGTATCTCTATTATTTCATTTTTATTTTATTTCTTTCCTTTTATTTTTGATCTGTTTGTGTCATTGGATCTAATCTGAGTGTCTCACAGACAGCACAGAGGTGGGTCATTCTTTTTGGTCTTAATTTTTTTTTTTATCCATTTGGCCAATCTCTGACTTTGGATCAGAGTATCAATCTATTTCAATCTGGCATGATCACTGATAAGGAATAACTTCCATCATTCTGTTATTTTTCTTATGTGCCTTCTTGTTTCCCCCAGCCCCTTTGGTCATTTATTTCTTGAATTACTGTCATGCTTTGTAATTAGTTGTGGGTTTGTTGTTTCCGTTTTTGTTTTGTTTTGTTTTCGGTAAGTGAAGGTTTAAATTGCTTTCTAATTTCTTTCATGTAAAATCTGTAGCTGTATTTTTTGTGGTTTGGTGGGAATTACATTTAACAGCCTAAAATGGTAACATTCAAACTTTAACCAGCTTAACTTTGATGACCTATGGACCTCTGCTACCACTGTGTTACTGTCACAAAAATGTTTATGCATTGTGTGTCTCAAAAAACAGTTTTCTTAATCGTGTTAGTCTCTGAAATTATGGAGAAAACAGTGTGGAGTTACAAACCAAAGTTATAATAATTTCTTTACTATAATATGTTTTATTTTAATGTGTCAGTCTCTTAAATCATGCAAAACAAAAAAAAGTTAAAACTTACAATAACATTAGCTTTTATATTAACCTGTGTCTCCACTTCTTTCTTTTTAAGATTTTATTTATTTATTTGAAATTGAGCTAGAGAGAATATAAGCAGGGAGGAGAGACAGAGAGGGAGGGAGAAGCAGACTCCCTGCTGAGCAGGGAGCCCAATGGGGGACTTGATCAAAGACTCTGAGATTATGGCCTGAGCCAAAGGCAGACACTTCACTGACTGAGCTGCCCAGGTGCCCCTGTACTAACTTTTAAAAGTTAAGAACCAAGACAGAATCATGAAAGAAATAAGAGAGAAGCAATCACATACAAAATATCCACAATATAATCATTAGTAGATTTCTCATCAGAAAGTTTGGAGACTGGAAAGTAATATACTAATATATTCAGACTGCTAAAATAGATACATAAACAGACAGACAGACAAAACTGTCAACAAGGAATCCTCTCTCTGGGAAAACTGTCCTTCAAAGGTGAGGGAGAAATGATAAACGAAAGCTTATGGAAATTATTACCACTGGGTCTGCCTAGTATGAAATGCTAAAGGGAGTCCTGTGGGTTGAGATGAAAGGACACTAGACAGTAACTCAAAGCCACATAAACAAATGAACATCTCAGTAAAAGTGGGGAGACATGGGGCACCTGGGTGGCTCAGTCATTTAAGTGTCTGCCTTTGGCTCAGTACATAATCTGAGGATCCTGGGATCAAGACCTGCATTAGGCTCCCTGCTCAAAAATAAAAGCAAGTATAATGAAGGTGGCATGGGTGGTTCAGTCAGTTAAGCATCCAACTGTTGATTTCAGCTCAGGTCATGATCTCAAAGTTGTGAGATTGAGCCCATTGGGCTCCATGCTCAGTGTGGAGTCTGCTAAGGAGTCTCTCTCCCTCCCTCTGCCCTCCTCCCCTGCCTCCCCCTTTCCCTCATTCTTGCTTTTTCTTTCTCAAAAAGTAAAAAAAATAAATAAAAATTAAAAGGGAGTATAATTCTTGTCAGTATGGATCTCTTTGAGTTCATCTTACTTGGAGTTTCCTGAGCTTCTTAGATATTTATATTCATATCTTTCATAACACTTCAGAATGTTTAATTCATTATTTCTTCCCAAATTCCCTCTGCCCTTCCCTGTTATCCTTCTCCTTTTGACATCCTCGGAATGCGTATGTGGGGATATTGGATGGTGTTTCCCAGAATCCTTAGCTTCTGTTCACGTTGTTCCCCCCCCCCCAGTCATTTCTCTTTCTCTTCCTCAGCCTTGATAATTTCCATTGTTTTAACTTCAGCTTAATGGATTCTTCCTTTTGCTTCCTCACGTCTGCCTTTGAATCCTTCTAATAAGGTTTTCATTTCAGTTACTGTCCCTTTGAGCTCCAAAGTTTCTCTTTGGTTTCTTTGTAGGTTTTCTCTCTTTATATTTCCATTTTGTTCACACATCATTTGCTTGCCTTTCTCCAAAATCTTCCATTCTTTCAGCTCCCTTAAGACGGTTGTTTTAAAGTCTTTGTCTTCTAATCCATCATCAGATCTCTTTCAGGGACATATTTGTTGTTCTTTTCTTTGAATGGGCCATACTTTTCTTTTGTATATATTTTTATTTTTGTTGTTTCTGAAAAACTGAACATTTGTATCTAATAAAGTAGTAAATATTGAAGCCAGATCTTCCTCTTTCACCTGGGTTTGCTGTTTGGTTTTTTATATTTGTTTTTCATTTGTTGTAGGCCCTCTGTGCAGATCAGTCTGTGGTGTCAGCTGCAGGCTGTCCAGGTCTTTTCCAAGCGTGCACTTTTCCCTGGACTTGCACAGTGACTTTCTAATTTCCCCTGTATGCATAGTTGCTTGTGAACATCCTAGTCTTTAATTTCTGGCTCCCAATTGAGAAAAAGAAATGTATAAAATGTACTGGGGGGGCGCCTGGGTGGCTCAGTGGGTTAAAGCCTCTGCTTTCGGCTCAGGTCATGATCTCAGGGTCCTGGGATCGAGGCCCGCATCGGGCTCCCTGCTCAGCGGGGAGCCTGCTTCCCCCTCTCTCTCTGCCTGCCTCTCTGCCTCCTTGTGATCTCTCTCCCTCTGTGAAATAAATAAATAAAATATTTAAAAATAAATAAATAAATAAATAAATAAATAAATAAATAAATAAAATGTACTGGGGAAAGGGAGTTGGCCCTTTAAATTCTCTGGAAGTTACTTTCGATCAGGGGGATTGGGGTTTGCAAGGACACTGGCTCTCCATCTCTCTGCAACTCTGAGCTTAGAAGCCGCAGTCATCACAGGTCCCTCATATTTAGAGACCAGGGTCCTTGTCTGCTCACCGCAACTCTCACAGGCTATGTGAGAGCTGCTCCAGCAGAACAGGTGCACAGCTGCCAGCCGTGGGTTGGGGGGTGAGGATGAGTGGCTGCTACTATGCTAAGAGCTGAAACGGACTCAAATTAATTTACTGTCCAAGTACATTTTCCCTGGATTTTCAAACCTTCTGTAGATACCAGAATTCCAGCATCCTTGCAACACATTCATTTCCCCCATGCTATGGTTGTGTATACATGGGGAAACAGATTCCAGGAGCTTCCTACCCCATCTTCCCAGAATCCACCTGTATTGCCTGTTCTTAAGACATAACTGCATTGTTTTATGTTTTCCAGTAAGTTATAAATGACTGTTTGGTGTCATGCTGATTGAGCATCTCACTCAATGTATTAAGCTGGTTGATATTTGCTAAGTTATATTTCAAGAGCAATCTGTATTTTTCATAAAAAAAGATCTTCTAAATTAATACAATTGGCTGGAAATATATTTATTAGGAGTGACAGAAGAGGGACAGGGAAAAAGGTCAGAAGGATAAGCATTTCTGATATTTTGTCACAGTTTTAACTAGAGGATATGATTTTTGTTTTTAAACTTTATAGTTTACTTAAATTATTCATGTAACATTTACAAGGATTTGATGATCAAAACTAAAAGTCAAAGCAATCCTCTGCTTGGAAGAATTTCAGACACAAATTCAGGCATTAATTGAATAATAACACTTCTAAAAAAACTGCTTACATTTGCTCGATTAATCCATACAAAATTGCAGCTTCCCCGCCAAAGCAAAGACCTGAAAGTTAGTTATATATCATTTATATTAAGTTTGAATAAGTTTATTCCATTTGAATAAGTTTATATCCATTCATGGAAATTTGTGTGTCCATTAAACAATAATTCAGGAACTTTATAAGGATACATATGGTTAGATTCAGTTTATGTGAAAAAAGATTTCATGTTAACATATATTCACATAAGTAAGGAAAACACAGAGTCTGGAAAGATGCACAGTAAACTATTAATATAGTTGTAGGGAAAGGAGACTTTCAATTATTGTTATATGTATCTTTGAATTTTTTGAAATTGTTAAAAGGTTGTTTTCATATGTCATTAGAATAATGAAAACAAACAACCCCAACAGGTCAGATACAATGAGGCCTAATATTGAAAGTACTAGAGAGAAGCCAGGTTCTCATCAAGTGAGAGTGATTATGGTGTAGAATTTGTGAACCTGATCATCATTTTACTATATACTGGAAATTCTATGGGCTGTAGAATTGTTGTGATACAAATTCAAGAAATCTCTAAGGGAGGTAATGGTACTTATAGTATTATTTATACAAATAAAAATGCAAGTCTTTCAATAAGATACATCTCTTCAAATCCAGGGTTAGCATTCCCCACCTCTGAGCCTGCTAGTGCTTGTCAGAACCCAGGAGAAGAGTGGGATTCATTCAACTAGACTGTATAGCAGACCTTTCATTTCAGACCTTTTCACATTTAAATGGAGTTGCTGGTATACTACAAAGATAAACATACTCAATTCAATTCAAAAAATATTTGACAAGTGACATGAATTAAAAATAATCAGCTTAAATAATATGGAAAAATAGAAAGACAACAAAACTTTTGAAAGCTGAGAATCCAAAGTGATAATACTATACTCTGAGGAAAATTGGATTTTTAAAAATTAACATATAATGTATTATTCGCCCCAGGGGTACAGGTCTGTGAATCATCAGGCTTACACAGTTCACAGCACTCACCATAGCACATACCCTCCCCAATGTCCATCCCCCAGCCACCCCATCCTTCCCATCCCCCTCCCCTCCAGCAACCCTCAGTTTTTTCCTGAGATTAAAAGTCTCTTATGGTTTGTCTCCCTCCCTGGTCCCATCCTGTTTCATTTTTTCCCTCCCTACCCTCATGACCCCCCTGCCCTGCCTCTCAAATTCCTCATATCATTGAGATCATATGATAATTGTCTTTCTCTGATTGACTTATTTCACTTAACATAATACCCTCTAGTTCCATCCATGTCATTGCAAATGACAATATTTCATTTTTCGATGGCTACATAGTATTCCATTGTATATATATACCACATCCTCTTTATCCATTCATTTGTTGACGGACATCTAGGTTCTTTCCATAGCTTGGCTATGATGAACATTGCTGCTATAAACATTTGAGTGCACGTGCCCCTTTGGATCACTACATTTGTATCTTTAGGGTAAATACCCAGTAATGAGATTGCTGGGTCATAGGGTAGCTCTCTTTTCAACTTTTTGAGGAACCTCCATAGTGTTTTCCAGAGTGGCTATTCCAGCTTGCATTCCCACCAAGAGTGTAAGAGGGTTCCCCTTTCTCTTTTTCCTCACCAACATCTATCATTTCTTGACTTGTCAATTTTAGCCATTCTGACTGGTGTGGGGTGGTATCTCACTGGAATTTTTTTTCCCTGATTTTTAGCCACACAGTTTTAAACCTAAAGCCCATTACTCTCTATCTATATACTTGAGAGTCAGTGTTGTTTGTGAACTTTTATATATAGTTGATCCCGAGCCTCCAGAAGGCTTGTAACTTTCATGGGCATTTTCCAATGTTGTGGCATATTTATAAGATTCTTTTTTTTGTTTGTTGCCACACATATTATGTTACTGTGCTGGGCTTTCATGTTTAAGTGATGAGTACTATACATCAGAGAAGCAATTTTCTAGTATTTATCTTTCAGTTTTGAGATAAGATTATCGAAGAGATAGGAAATAAAGATCTGAATCACTAGCTTTGGGGTTATATTCTATTCACATCTTGGTTTGCATCGTCCCGTAATTATTGATGGCTAAGTAAGAGGAAAGAAGATTTATCCTCACTCAAACAGGTGCAGTCTTGATATCAAGTGTTATAAAAACAGAGGGAGCTACGTACTGCTCTGAGCAGTTATTGGGTTTGCTATATAGAGACTGAGATTATCATCTATTTAGTTGAAAACAGATACTGGGCATATAATTATCTTCAGACAAATACACAGATCAAGAAGAAAATGGCATTCAGATTATTGAATCATTCCATTGAAATGTGTGCCCTGCATTGAAGAGTTATTGGTGCCCTGAATTCAAAGTTCCTTGTGCTTTAAACTATAGAATCCTCTGTAAATCAATCAGTTGAAGTGTACAAAATCGAATACTCATGAAGGAAGTAGAAATTTGAATTGATTCCATTATTTATATATTTTTAAATGTTTGTTTGAGAGAGAGAGAGTGAGAGAGATCAAAGGGCAGAGGGAGAGGGAGAGAGAGCCTTAAGCAAACTCTGTGCTGAGTGTGGAGCCCAGTAACATGGTTCAATCTCACAATCTTAAGATCATGAACTGAGCTGGAACCAAGAGTCTGACACTTAACCAACTGAGCCACCCAAGTGCCCCAATTCCATTCTTTTAAATAGAGACTTCTGTGTCAGAATTTCTTCTAATCTTTGTAGGACTTATTGAACTATTTTAAGAATTAGACTGAAATTGTCATAGTATTGAAACATTAAACCTTCTAGGTGTTTGCATACTATGTTTTAATTTAAAAATATTATAAATGCAATTGAATTCATTCATTATATTTATATCTGTTAAATAGTCACATATAAAGATACAGAGGTTGAGAAATTGCTTATAGATTGTCAAAAGCTTAAGTTTATCTTTATAGCTCTCTGTAGTAGCACACCTTTATTCAAATTCCTTCAGTTTTTGTGCACTGAAGCTTTTACTTGAAGAATCTTTGGAAAGTAGAATCAGATGCTTTCATCTAATTAGAATAGAGCTTTGGAAGAAATGCTCATTTTTAATGAAAAGATTTTCCTTCATCTAGCACAAATAAACCACTAATGTTGCAAAAATTAATTGATAGCAAGATTGTCTTTGGGATCTCCAGGTTTCTGAAATAAATCTCGAATTATTTCCTGGTAAATAAACAAAGGTAAATAAATGGAAACCCACCAACTAAGAAAAACTGTTACAAAAATATTCCATTAAAATACAAAGATGAAAGAATATATTTTGATTCTCACTTCCTCTTTTTTTCAACTTGAGGTGCATTCAGTTGTAGGTAGGATTCTTCTATGTTCTTCAGTAATACTTTGTTCAGTATTATCATGCTTATTTATCCTTATTAGTGGAGTTATAGCCTACTTATTATAATTTAATTCTACAATCAATCCTAAGTAATAGAGCTCAACTGCATTCTTAAGTGAATAAAATAATACTTGTAATATTTTTATTAGGTAAAATTAAAATACTGTGAAATACATAGATTTTAAATGTCTAATTAATATATTTGTATGAATTAATATACCCATGTTACTACCATGGTAATCCAGATAGATAACATGTTCATCATCTCTTTCTGGTTATCCCTTCCTCCAGCAGTCAGTAACTTCTGTTCTGTATTACAATAGATCAGCCTTTTATTGAAACTCATATGAAATGGCAATGGAATATTACTTAGCCATCAAAAAATGAAATCTTGCATTTGCAATGACATAGATGGAACTAGAGGGTATTATGCTAAGTGAAATAAGTCAATCATAGAAAGACAATTATATGATTTCTTTTTTTTTAAG
The DNA here is from genome assembly GCA_002007465.1 of Ailurus styani. NCBI lineage: Eukaryota > Metazoa > Chordata > Mammalia > Carnivora > Ailuridae > Ailurus > Ailurus styani. The sequence goes on along the minus strand of LNAC01000948.1, from coordinate 352,891 downwards.
ATTTTATTTATTTATTTATTTATTCATCACATAGAGAGAAATCAGATCACAAGTAGGCAGAGAGGCAGGCAGAGAGGAGGAAGCAGGCTCCCTGCCGAGCAGAGAGCCTGATGCGGGGCTCGATCCCAGGACCCTGAGATCATGACCTGAGGCGAAGGCAGAGGCTTTAACCCACTGAGCCACCCAGGCACCCCCAATTATATGATTTCACTCATGGAATTTAAGAAACAAAACAGACTCATAGAGGAAGGGAGGGAAAAATAAAGCAAGATGAAATCAAAGATGGAGGCCAACCATAGGAAACAAACTGAGGGCTGCTGGAGGGGAAGGGGTTGAGAGAGTGGGATAACTGAGTGATGGGCGTTAAGGAGGACAGCTTGATTTGACGAGCACTGGGTGTTATATAAGACTGATGAATCATTGACCTCTACCTCAGAAACTAATAATACAATGTATGTTAATTGAATTAAAAAAAAAAAAGAAACTCCTATAAAATGGAACATTAAAGTTTTACACTCCTTGTTCCTGACTTCTTTCACTCAATATGCAATTTATAAAATTCATTCATGCTTTTGTGTATATTGCTAATGCATTCCTCCATATTGCTGAAGAGTATTTGTGAATGTAACATGGTTTTCTTGTTCTCCAGTTAACAGTCGTTTGCATTATTTGTATGGTTTGGCTGTTACAAATACAGTTTCCTTATTCTTGGAAAGGTCTTTCATGCAGATAGGTTTTTCTTTTCAAATCTATATGTATGTGTAGAGTTGTTTTGTCAGCAGGATTATAGCTCTCTAAACTTAAGCAGTTACATTTTCTAGCTCCCAAGTTCTTTTCTGGACAGCAGAGAGAAGAATCAAATATTTGCAGGGGGAAGCAAGCAGAATTAATATGAGTACCATGTCCGGTACGTAGAGGCCTCTCAATGTATGTAACTTATTTCACTTGTAATTAGGACAGTATTTATAAAATGAATGTCTTAAAGGTGGAGCATGAGACTCCACACCCAGGAACATGCAGGGGTACTTGAGCAGAGGCACTCAGGCCCTAGGGTCTTGAGAGAGGAGATTAAGTTACATAAGAGCACAGCATTGATGTTGTTTGAAAATGTTTATTCTTTGAAAGGCAAACATGAGTAGCACAGATGTGGGAGAAGGTTATGACTGCCAGAATGGTCAGTGTAAAAATAACTGACCGAAGGTGAGAGGGTATAAAAGTTCCTCAAAGAGATAAACAGTTTGTGGTCAACAGAGAGAACAAGTGATGTCAATAAAAAGACTTGAAGTGGCAGAGTTTGATGTTGAGACAAAAGAGGGATTTTAGAGATGAAATTTCAATAGAAAAGAGAAGAAAGAGGATTACTGTTGAATCCATAGAGAAGGCTTATTTATTGTTGCCTTATGTTCGGATTACTTGAGCAACGACGGTGTAATGAGCGTGGTGTAACACAGTTTATGTCCTCATCGCAAAATGAGCAGGGATGGAATCCGTAGATAAAAGCCATGGGTTTTATACTGAATACAAGAATGAGGAAGAGGCCATTATATTTTTTCCATCCCCTGAAGCAAGAATCAAACAGCAAATTGTCATTGAAAACACATATGGGAGTCCTAAAAAAGGGGAGGGGGGAATGAACAAAAAAAGACAAACCAATAAATAAATAAATAAATAAATAAATAAAGGAGCTGTTTCAAGTGTAGAACAGTTTGTAACATATGAAATACCATTAGGAGGGAACTCAGCAAGAAAAGCCACCATCAAGGTAGACTTAAAATTGTCTCATGCATGGTAAAAAATCAAATAATTTAAAAGTGGATTAAGCAATTGATAAATAGCCAGTCGTGGAATCCACCTAATTGAGTTAGGTCAACTTCCAGTATTACTAACAAAAAATTAAGATTCTTTGAGCCTTTAAATCTGCATATTTGCTCGAATGTTCTGTTCATGAAATATTTTATAGTGTCTTTCTTGATTATTTGACTTCTGATTGAATCCATTGTTACCAAGGAATATGTGACATGCTATGGAAAGGGGAAACAGGAAGAAAACGGAAGAGTAGAACACACAGTATCTGATGCATCTGAGGTGGTCCTTACCTTTGAAAAACAAGAGTTACCAGGACACGGTCACTCTGGGATTGGCAAGAGAAAAATCGCCATTAAGATAAAGGGTATGAAGAGGGGTGTCTCAGTGTGACTAGAAAATGCTTCTCAGGAGAAAAGACATGAAGACTATTTTCTGGGAATTATTAATGATTGTGAAGCTGTGGACATAGGTTTTGAAATGACCCTGTGTAGCTCAGCGTCTCTGAGAGCTGGCGAGGTCTTCCCACACTGGACATGAGTTAGCATCAAGAGAGAACACTAGGATTGCCGCTCAGCAGAGATGATAATCACACAAACTCTAAGCCTCAGATTCTGTGTTGGTGGTCCAAAACTAGAGTAGACACTTGGGAGACATAATCAAGATAGAAAATACACACTATTCTTAAGTCTTAATTTCTCGGGACTTCTGGTGCTCCCATATTGGTCCCCATTAGCACCTAACTGCCTCTCCAGGTAGCTCTCTGGTTTCCCTGCTCATTCCTGCCTACACCCACCATGTTCTGTCCTCCATACAACAGAGTAATGCTGTCAAAAAGCAAGTCCTATTATGGCGTTTAACCCCATGCTCAAACCCTCCAGTGACTCCGTGATGTCTCCGTGTGTAATCCAGAGTCCTGAGCAGGACTTCCAAGATAAGCATGGACATAATCTGGCCCCTGTATCACTTTGTCCCTTCAGTCAAATGTGGTGTATCATTCTTCCTTGACCCAAGTAGGGAGGATCCTGCCTTGTACCTGTGTGCTTACGTACTGTTCCCTCCCCATGGATTATTCTGCACACTCTCAGACATTTCCCCCTCCATTCAGATCTCCACCCAAGGTAATCATCTCATTAATCATCTCATCCTCCATCCAGCCTGTCCCCTATGCCCATTTCTGGGCCACTTACTATCACCTGCTTCTGCATAGTACTTATGGCTACCAAACATGACATGTGTGTCTACTTTTTTATCCATTTCATGCAAGCTATGTGAATGCAGGGCTTTTTTTTTTTTTTTAAAAGATTTTATTTATTTGACAGAGAGAGATTACAAGTAGGCAGAGAGAGAGGAGGAAGCAGGCTCCCTGCTGAGCAGAGAGCCTGATGCGGGCCTCCATCCTAGGACTCTGAGATCATGACCTGAGCCGAAGGCAGAGGCTTTAACCCACTGAACCACCCAGGTGCCCGAATGCAGGGCTTTGTTCTGTGCATGACCAAATCCTAGTGTCCAGAGAGCACTGGGGTCTCTGTGTTTCTCACAAATGAGTAGAAGGATTGGAGAAAGGAAAGAGTAGTAACCTAAATGCTTCTCAAACACACAGAACTGGCTTGGCATTCTCCAGTATATCTTTCTGTAGTGGTGGAGATATTCTGTATTTGTGCCTTTTCATACAGTGAGTAGTCACTAGAGAAAAGAAGCTTACGAAGCACTTGCAATGTGGCTAGTACAATAGGGGGGTTGTGGTCTTCATTCAAATACTCACATTTCTGTTGTGTTGGACGGCACGGGACAGAAGCAGACCCAGGGAAATCATGAGGCCTACACAGAGCATATCCACCCAAATAGTCATCATGTAATTGCAGGGTTTTTTTTTTTAAAGATTTTATTTATTTGAGAGAGTTACTAAGAGAGAGCAAGAGCAGGGAGGACAAAGATGTGGGGCTCAATCCCAGGACCCTGAGATCATAACCCGAGCTGAGGGCAGGCACCTAACTGACCAAGCTACCCAGTTGCCCTGCAATTGCAATTTTTACAAAATTCCCCTTGGAATGTTTGTATTGATTGAAATGACTGCCCTAGTGTTATTCATTATCAAAAATTTCAGTTTTGACTCCAAATATCTGTTAGATTTAGGCTCGTAGTTCAGTTAAGGAAAGTTCTTTTTTTTTTTTTGACCAATGAAAATAGAGATAGATAAATTTTGATCTTTCAAAAATTTTTCCCCAAGATTTTATTTATTTGAGATAGAGAGAGTGTGTATGAGGAGGTGGGGGGCAGTGGCAGAGGCAGAGGGAGAAGCAGACTCCCTGCTGAGCAGGGAGCCCGATGCAGAACTCAATCCCAGGACCCTGCTATCATGACCCGAGCCGAAGGCTGATGCTTCACCAACTGAGCCACCCAGTCTCTCCCTGATCTTCCAAATTTTCAAAACATTTATTAAACAATTATCTCTAGTGTTGGCAGATATTTGCGTGGATTTATTTAAAATTAAAGTTTGTTCACTTAATTCCAAGTCTATAAATTTGCCAGTGAAATAATCAAATCCAGATTAAATATGCTTGGTGTACAAGAATTTCCAAAAAAGCTATTATTTAAAACAAATCAACGTGAGGTAATCCTTACAACCCAAGGATAATGGATTTGTATCCATTTTATATCCATTTATATGTTATATCCAATAGCAGTGCCTCCTTTTGCTGTGGGACTAACCCACTAATTTTGTCCTAAAAAGAGTTTAACAGACAATAGAACCTTCTCTGTGTGTGTAATAATGTGCATAATTTAGAATTACTCAAGCCAACAATGATTATTTTTATTTATCCATTTCAGGAGACTCTATTTGCAGTAACTGCACTGTCTAACGTTAATTGTCTCTGAAGTAAAAACCAAAGGTCCATTAGTCCTTGATCTAGTGTGTAAGGTTACCTCCCATATATTGTATAGCTTTGCATTTTCTCAGGTAAACCCTCTTCATCTCGTGTAAAAAGAAAAACTTCACTGTACTCTTTTCATCCTCCTTGTAGGTTCTCATAACCTGTCAGTCTCTCTCTTTTACCAACTTGTCCTTGGGTCTCCCTTCTCTGTCACCTGCACCTTTGGCTCAGAGGACCCTACACAGTCAGGGTAGACCTACATTTGTTAAGATGTTCTTGTTTGAAAGTAAGATAATGTACAACTTCTACTGACTTACACTAACATATTAACTAACTGAACCCAGAGTTAATGAAAAGAAATCCACAACAGGGGTAACTGGGCCTGGTCTCCTGCATGCCGCAGGGGTTCAGGGTTCAGAAGTCTGACTTCCTTCCTGCCCTCCCCTCCCTGAAAGGTCCTGAGATTCAAAGCTTTCCGTTTGACTCCAAGTTGAACGCTGAATTATTGAGTGGGGTACAAATGGTTACATCTCTGGAACCTGTTTTAACTGTGCAGTAGGGACTGGGGTGAACTCTCCTGGATTCACACGTACCTCACATTAGAACTGGAGTCCGTTAGAAAGGGTGAGAGGAAAGGTTGATCCTAGGAAGAAAGCACAGTCAGCTGCAGAACTGAACTTCCACCTCCTGGATTCCTGACTGCAGCGGGCCCCCCCGCCATAAGGAAATGGTTCAGGCTCAGGCTGGCAGCAAAATGCGCATTGACTCTTCAGCGAAATGCATAAAAAAGAGTACTTCTCTATTTAAAACAAGCCAATCTGCCCTTTTGTCTTTGACACTTTTTCATGTCCACAACTGTTTAGATCTTTGATCTGGGCTCTTATTTACCATATAAGTATTTATAAGTTTCCTTGGTGTGGGTTAGATGACAAATGAGCTGTGGTGTAGCATTAAGTGTCAAACAGTAACAGGTTATTTGTTATTTTGGTCAACATTTGTTAATCTGCCATCATGGCTGTTTTGGGTTTTGGGAGGAGGGCTGTTTGGTGTGGTTTTTTAGTTTAGTTTTATTTTCCTGTAGGGATTGTTTTCGAAACTGTCTTTGATCTGCTGTTAGAGTGCCCTGCTCACGTAGATCAGCATCTATTCATGGCTTAACTGTGGCATGTCCTGTCCTGCCTATCCGTGTCATCTGCAAGAGACAGAACAAACATCACTATAAACTCTAAAAACAAAAAACACAGTAACAAAAATGCAGTTACTTTGACCCGGATTTATGTATCCTCTGAAAAGAAACATCTTTTCTAAATTTCAGATGCTTCTCCACCAGACAATATAAGAACAAAAATATATATATATAAAGGCAAACTAAGCTATTATAGAAAACATTAGTATCTTCAACAAAAGGGGAAAAAAGTACATCCTAGAACAAGAAAACAGGAGTATCATATACAGTTAACCACTGCAAATAAAGTAAGAATTGGAAAAATTTTTGACTTTCTACCTATGAGTTTGGAAGGTAGTGTAAATTATAGCTGGATGTTCTCTGAAATGATATAAGTGTGATTTATAGAGTGCAGACTGACAAGAAGGTGTGGGAATTGCCATAGTTCAACTCTGGCTTAGGGCTTTGAAGTGGTTTTATGTAGTTATTCTCACAGTAAAATGGTTCACCTTCCGTTTTATAGAGCACGGTGATGAATGGCACTTGGGGAGGCTTGAAGTGGTATGTGGCAGCCCCAAACACTGGGTCTGCTTCCAGCATTTCAATAGCCACCACTGCTGGGCACCTTAGATGAATCAGCTGAGTTTGGCATGTTTGATCACACCATGGGCATAACTATCAATATCGTGTTACCGTATTTATAATATTGCGGTGTAAAATAGAGATTACTTGAGTAGAAAGAAATAGACATGGGGTGCCTGGGTGGCTCTTTCATGGGGTGGTCCCCATGGGGGCCTGGGTGATCTGGTTTCAGATCAGGTCATGATCTCAGGGTCCTGGGGTCCGGCTCCACGCTCAGCGAGANCCCCCCCCCCCCCCCGTGGCCCCTTTTTTTTTTTTTTTAAGTTTTTTTTTTTTTTTTTTTTTAAGTTTTTTCTATTCATTTGACACAGAGAAAGAGATTACAAGTAGGCAGAGAGGCAGGCAGAGAGAGAGGAGAGAGGAGGAAGCAGGCTCCCTGCTGAGCAGAGAGCCCGATGCGGGCCTCGATCCCAGGACCCTGGGATCATGACCTGAGCCGAAGGCAGCGGCTTTAACCCACTGAGCCACCCAGGCGCCCTCCCACGTGTCCCCTACCCCCTGTCTCGAAAATAAATAAATCTTTAAAAAATAAGAGGAAATAGGAAGACGTATGAGGATGAAATATGGGAAAACCAGGGCAGTGGACAGAAGGGTGAGGAGAAGTGTAGTTCTTCACAGGGAGGCGAGTCCTGAAGATAAGGGCACACCAGCCAGCCTGGCTCATGAAGCACTTCGGCGTCCTTGGAAAGGATACTTGAGTAAAGAGGAAATACTGGGTATGAAAGCTACAGAATCCACTTCCCACTCACTTCTCGGGCAGCACAGAAGGGAAGAAGGGGAACTGCCAGGTGGAGAGTGTATGGGGTACATGATTGCTGGAGAGGAGTCCTTTAGGGGAAACATCATGAAGTAGCATGAATCAACTGAGTAAGATGCGGGGTAGATATATTAGAGGAATTCTTAATAATAATATGTATTCCCAGAATTTTGCTTGAGGTCAGTGATGATCCAGGAGACATTTGTGCAAAGTCCTTCAGAGGTAGGAAGCGAGGGGTACTAGAGCATCACCCTGCTCTCGTGCACTGTCACCATGTGAGGTCACCCTGCCCCCATCACCTTCCAGGATGAGCTGCTCTATGCTTAGGCGTTCCCGTGTGCAGTGGAGATGGGTGCTCTGGACTGTGTGTGTATCCCCTGAGGGTCTCCCCCAGTCTGAGAACTTTGCATCCCGTCTGTACCATCCTCACTCCCACATGTCTTCAGCATAGACCCATACCTCCAATTCTGCACCCAGTGGCCTACTGACCTCTCTGCATGTGCATCTCAAAGTGTCATTGACACTGAGTTTCTGATGGTTCTATCTTTGCAGTTGCACTAGGGTCTTCCTCCCCACTTGTAGCAACCCTGTCCTCCTGGTGGCACAGCCAGCACCTGCCTGGGGGCTCCTGACCCCCTTCTGTCTGCCACCAATCCCATGCAGCCCATCTGTCTTACTGACTCTACCTCCAAAGGATGTTCAACCCCATCCCCTCGGCCTGGCCCTACTCATCATCAGTTCTTATGGAAATTATTTCAGCAGACTCCTAATCCATGTTTGCTTTCCCCCAGACTTCTGCATTTATCCGTAACATGGTGTGCGCAGTGGAAACCTGTTAAAAGTAAAGTTATGTCAGTCCTCTATGTGACACCCTCCAGGGTCTGTTTCTGTCACCCTGGGTAAAAACCCAGATAACCACAGTGGTCTGCAGCCTCCTCGTCCTCTGCCATCTGTCAGGCTCACCCCATTTGGACCCACGGACTTCTTGCTACTCCTTGAGCCCTTCCAGACACCCTTCATGTGAACCCTCAGGCACTGAACTCTCCCTCTTCCTGGAAAGCTTTCCTGCCTGTGGTTTATCTGCTCATTTCTGCTACGAGCTTCCTCAGGTGTTACTTTTCAATAAATATCTCCCTGTCCACCCTGGACAAAAATCAACACATCATCTTTATCACCTGTTACAACTTTATTTTCCTCTGTAACCCCAGCCATATAACATTTGATACATTTAACTTATTATAGGTGGTTATTTTTGTTTCCGATGTAAGCTTCATGAGGACAGGGAGCATTATCTGGTTTTGCTAACTATTTCAGTAAGTGTACATGGAACATGACTGGGTCATGATATTTGCTTATTTGAGTGAATGAACAAATGCATGAACCACGTACATCCTTTACTTTTCTCTCTCACCATTGCAAACTGAAGAGGGTTGTGTGCTGGCCATGACACCAGCCAATCCCTAGACTGTATGATGACCAAAAACTTAAGGCACTTGATTTCTCTCAAGATCAGGTGAATCACACAGACCTCTTTTTCAGCAATTTGAACTGAGAACTGCAAGAATCTGGCCAATTACATTTGGGAACAAAGCCATGAAGGTCATTTCCTAAGAGAACAAGAAGAGGGGATATGGGAAGAGATAATGGGTCAGAGCAGGAAAGAAGCCTCGAGTGAAGAGAAAAAGGTATTTGTCAGAGGAAAGAACTGACAGAGGAAAGCCCGAAGAGATAAATGCTGGTCTATAAAGAGGTTACCACTTCAACTCTACTTTCTGTCTTCAGCTAACGTTGGAGTAAACATGTTGTTTGCGAGAGCGTAAATATCTTTCTTTCTCACAGTCGTGAGGGCTTGCACTTCAGCCTGGCTGAGCTGAAGACGTCTTAATTCCTTGTTTTCACAAGTTACCTCGATCTGCCCCCGAGCTGGATATGAACTGAAATTTGAGTTCTCGTCCCCACGCCCCCACCTCTGCCTGCTCTGACTGGGCTGCTCTGGGGGTGCAGTTTGCTCCATCCACTCGGGCTTTGGCTCTGCTGTTCCACGATGGGAGCTCAGGAAACTGGAGGTGAGACCGGTTGTGGGAAAAGGAATCCGAGTCTTACAATCCACCTGCAGCCCCGAGGTCCTTCCACTTCCCCGGACGGGAGGCTGAGTCCAAGTGCTTGCTGCTGCTGGGACAGCAAGCCACCTTCCCTCTTTCCGACTGCCACAGATTTGTCCTGCTCCAATGGTTGGTTCTCACAGGCGCATCTCCTGTCCCCTAAGGAGCACCTGTGGCTCCCTGGGGCCCTCTCATTATCGGGTCCATTGTCCTGCAAGACGGGGAGAAGGGCTGCTTCTGTTTCTTGTCCTGCTAGAGTCACTGTGGCAAAAATCACAGCACCTGGTTATCTGTTGAAAACACACAAAAATTAGTATTACTGTGCAAGTGACTCTGACTTATGGAGTCTGTGTAGAGTCTCTGTCATCTAGGGGTTTTCAGTAAATTCTGTGGTTTTACACAATTTCTCCAGTTTTTTTTTAATTTATATTTATTATGATTATTTGCCCAGGGGTACAGGTCTGTGAATCATCAGGCTTATGCCTTTCATACATTCACTATAGCACAAATCCTCCCCAATGTCCATAACCCATCCACCCTATCCCTACCCTCCCACCCCCCAGTAACCCTCAGTTTGTTTTGTGAGATTAGATTATTGTTTGTCTCCTTCCCCATCCCATCTTGTTTCATTATTTTTCCCTCCCTACCCCCCACGATCCCCCACCCTGCCCCTCAAGTTCCTAACATCAGAGAGATCATATGATAATTATCTTTCTCTGATTGACTTATTTTGCTCAGCATAATACCCTCTAGTTCCATCCACGTCATTGCAAATGACAAGATTTCGTTTCTTTTGATAGCTGCATAGTATTCCATTGTATATATATATACCACATCTCCTTTATCCATNCATCTGTTGATGGACATCTAGGTTCTTTCCATAGTTTGGCTATTGTGGACATTGCTGCTATAAACATTCGGGTGCACGTGCCCCTGAGGAACACTACCTTTGTGTCTTTAGGATAAATACCCAGTAGTGCGATTGCTGGGTCGTAGGGTAGCTCCATTTTCAACTTTTTGAGGAATCTCCATACTGTTTTCCAGAGTGGCTGCACCAGCTTGCACTCCCACCAACAGTGTAGGAGGGTTCCCCTTTCTCCACATCCTCGCCAACATCTGACATTTTCTGACTTGTTGATTTTAGCCATTCTGACTGGTGTAAGGTGGTATCTCGCTGTGGTTTTAATTTGTATTTCTCTGATGCCGAGTGATGTTGAGCACTTTCTCATGTGTCTGTTGGCCATTTGGATGTCTTCTTTGGAGAAATGTCTGTTCATGTCTTCTGCCCATTTCTTGACTGGGTTATTTGTTTTATGGGTGTTGAGTTTGAGAAGCTCTTTATAGATTTTGGATACAAGCCCTTTATCTGATATGTCATTTGCAAATATCTTCTCCCATTCTGTCAGTTGTCTTTTGGTTTTGTTGACTGTTTCTTTTGCTGTGCAAAAGCTTTTAATCTTGATGAAGTCCCAATAGTTCATTTTTGCCCTTGCTTCCCTTGCCTTTGGTGATGTTCCTAGGAAGTTGCTGTGGTTGAGGTCGAAGAGGTTGCTGCCTGTGTTCTCCTCAATAATTTTGATAGATTCCTTTCTCACACTGAGGACTTTTATCCATTTTGAGTCTATTTTTGTGTGTGGTGTAAGGAAATGATCCAGTTTCATTTTTCTGCATGTGGCTGACCAGTTTTCCCAACACGATTTGTTGAAGAGACTGTCTTTTTCCCACTGGACATTCTTTCCTGCTTTGTTGAAGATTAGTTGACCATAGAGTTGAGGGTCCATTTTTGGGTTCTCTATTCTGTTCCACTGATCTATGTGTGTATTTCTGTGCCAGTACCATACCATCTTAATGATGACAGCTTTGCAGTAGAGCTTGAAATCTGGAATTGTGATGCCGCCAACTTTGCTTTTTTTTTTTTCCCAACATTCCTTTGGCTATTCAGGGTCTTTTCTGGTTCCATATAAATTTTAGGATTATTTGTTCCATTTCTTTGAAATAAATTGCTGGTATTTTGATGGAGATTGTATTAAATTTGTAGATTGCTCTAGGTAGCATAGACATTTTCACAATATTTGTACTTCCAATCCGTGAGCATGGAATGTTTTTCCACCTCTTTGTGTCTTCCGCAATTTCTTTCACGAGTACTTCATAGTTTTCTGAATACAGATTCTTTGCCTCTTTGGTTAGGTTTATTCCTAGGTATCTTATGGTTTTGGGTGCAATTGTAAATGGGATTGACTCTTTAATTTCTCTTTCTTCTGTTTTGTTGTTGGTATATAGAAATGCAACTGATTTCTGTGCATTGATTTTATATCCTGACACTTGACTGAATTCCTGTATGAGTGCTAGCAGTTTTGGAG
>LNAC01000948.1:189805-341172 GCA_002007465.1 Ailurus styani | reverse complement strand
AAAGTATCACATCATCTGCAAAGAGTGAGAGTTTGACTTCTTCCTTGCCGATTTGGATGCCTTTTATTTCCTTTTGTTGTCTGATTGCTGAGGCTAGGACTTCTAATACTATGTTGAAAAGCAGTGGTGATAGTGGCAAGCCCTGCCGTGTTCCTGACTTGAGGGGAAAAGCTCTCAGTTTTTCTCCATTGAGAATGAATTTGCTGTGGGTTTTTCGTAGATGGCTTTGATGTTATTGAGGTATGTACCCTCTATGACTATACTGTGAAGAGTTTTGATCAAGAAAGTGTGCTGTACTTTGTCAAATGCTTTTTCAGCCTCTATTGAGAGGATCATATGGTTCTTGTTCTTTCTTTTATTAATGTCTTGTATCACATTGATTGATTTGCGAATGTTAAACCAACCTTGCATCCCAGGAATAAATCCCACTTGGTCGTGGTGAATAATCCTTTTTATGTGCTNCCTTTTAAAGTGCTGTTGGATCCTATTGGCTAGTATTTTGTTGAGGATTTTTGCATCCGTGCTCATCACAGATATTGGTCTGTAATTCTCCTTCTTGATGGGGTCTTTGCCTGGTTTGGGGATCAAGGTAATGCTGGCCTCATAAAAGGAGTTTGGAAGTTTTCCTTCCAATTCTATTTTTTGGAACAGTTTCAGGAGAATAGGTATTAATTCTTCTTTAAATGTTTGGTAGAATTCCCCTGGGAAGCCGTCTGGCCCTGGGCTCTTGTTCGTTGGGAGATTTTTGATGACTGCTTCAATCTCCTTACTGGTGATGGGTCTATTCAGGTCTTCAGTTTCTTCCTGGTTCAGTTTTGGTAGTTTATATTTCTCTAAGAATGCATCCATTTCTTCCAGATTGTCAAATTTGCTGGTGTAGAGTTGCTCATAATATGTTCTTAGAATTGTTTGTATTTCTTTGGTGTTGGTTGTGATCTCTCCTCTTTCATTCATGATTTTATTAATTTGAGTCCTTTCTCTTTTCTTTTGGATAAGTCTGGCCAGGGGTTTATCAATCTTATTAATTCTTTCAAAGAACCAGCTCCTAGTTTCATTGATTTGTTCCACTGTTCTTTTGGTTTCTATTTCATTGATTTCTGCTCTGATCTTTATGATTTCTCTTCTCCTGCTGGGTGTAGCCTTTCTTTGCTGTTCTTTCTCTAGCTTTTGTAGGTGTAGAGTTAGGTTGTGTACTTGAGACCTTTCTTGTTTCTTGAGAAAGGCTTGTATTGCTATATACTTTCCTCTTAGGACTGCTTTTGCTGTGTCCCAAAGATTTTGAACAGTCGTGTTTTCATTTTCATTTGTTTCCATGAAATTTTTTAATTCTTCTTTAATTTCCTGGTTGACCCATTCATTCTTGAGTAGGGTGTTCTTTAGCCTCCATGTATTTGAGTTCTTTCCAACTTTCCTCTTGTGGTTGAGTTCTAGTTTCAGAGCATTATGGTCTGAAAATATGCAGGGAATGATCCCAATCTTTTGGTACCTGTTGAGACCTGATTTGTGACCCAGAATATGGTCTATTCTGGAGAATGTTCCATGTGCACTGGAGAAGAATGTGTATTCTGTTGTTTTGGGATGGAATGTTCTGAATATATCTGTGATGTCCAACTGGTCCAGGGTGTCATTTAAAGCCTTTATTTCCTTGTTGATCTTTTGTTTTGATGATCTGTCCATTTCTGTGNGTAAGGGGGGTGTTAAAGTCCCCTACTAATATTGTATTCTTGTCAATGTGTTTCTTTGATTTTGTTATTAATTGGTTTATATAATTGGCTGCTCCCATGTTAGGGGCATAGATATTTATGATTGTTAGATCTTCTTGTTGGACAGATCCTTTTAGTATGATATAGTGTCCTTCCTCATCTCTTATGATATTCTTTGGCTTAAAATCTAATTTATCTGATATAAGGATTGCCATTCCAGCTTTCTTTTGCTGTCTGTTGGCATGGTAAATTGTTTTCCACCTCCTCACTTTAAATCTGTAGGTGTCCTTGTGTGTAAGATGAGTTTCTTGTAGATAGTATATTGATGGGTCTTGTTTTTTTATCCATTCGGATACCCTGTGTCTTTTAGTTTGGGTAGTAATCCATTCACATTCAGAGTAACTATTGAGAAATACGAATTTAGAGCCATTATATTGCCTTTAAGGTGACTGTTACTGTATATTGTGTTTCTTCCTTTCTGGTCTATGTTTCTTTTAGGTTCTCTTTGCTTAAATGACAGCCTAGCTGGATATAGTATTCTTGGCTGCATATTTTTCTCGTTTAGTGCTCTGAATATATCATGTCAGCTCTTTCTGGCCTGCCAGGTCTCTGTGGATAGGTTTGCTGTCGATATAGTATTCTTGGCTGCATATTTTTCTCGTTTAGTGCTCTGAATATATCATGTCAGCTCTTTCTGGCCTGCCAGGTCTCTGTGGATAGGTTTGCTGTCAGTCTAATATTTTTACCACTGTATGTTATAGACCTCTTGTCCCGAGCTGTTTTTAGGATTTTCTCTTTGTCACTAAGACTTGTAAGTTTTACTATTAGATGACGGGGTGTGGACCTATTTTTACTGATTTTAAGGGGGGTTCTCTGTGCCTCCTGGATATTAATGCTTGTTCCTTTCGCTAAATTAGGGAAATTATGTATTAAAATTTGCTCCAATATACCTTCTGCCCCCGTTTCTCTCTCTTCCTCTTCTGGGATCCCAATTATTCTAATATTGTTTTGTCTTATGGTATCACTTATCTCTCAAATTATATACCTTCTGCCCCCGTTTCTCTCTCTTCCTCTTCTGGGATCCCAATTATTCTAATATTGTTTTGTCTTATGGTATCACTTATCTCTCAAATTCTCTCCTCATGGTCCAGTAGCTGTTTGTCTCTCTTTTCATCCTCTTCTTTATTCTCTGACATTTTGTCTTCTAAATCATTTTAGTTCTTTTATTTCTCCAGAAAGGATTTTTATTTCTCTAGAGAAGACTTCTCTATTATCTTCCATGGTTTTTTCGAGCCCAGCCAGCCCTTAAGAATCATCATTCTGAACTCTAGTTCTGTCATGTTACTAATGTCCGCATTGATTAGGTCCCTAGCCGTCATTACTGCCTATTGTTCTTTTTTTGTGTGTTGATTTTTTCCGCCTTGTCATTTTATGCAAATAAGAATAGATGGATGAGAGAACCAAATACTAAAGGGTAGCAATTACCCCAGGAAAATATACAGTAACCTAATCAGAGGAGACCTGGAACTATGGAGAAAATAAAGAGGGAAAAAACGAAAATAACAAAAAAAAATCATACAAACAAAAACAAGGGCGCCTGGGTGGCTCAGTTGGTTAAAGCCTCTGCTTTCGGCTCTGGTCATGATCCCAGAGTCCTGGGATCGAGGCCCACATCGGGCTCTCTGCTCAGCAGGGATCCTGCTTCTTCCTCTCTCCTCTCTCTCTGCCTGCCTCTCTGCCTACTTGTAATCTCTCTCTGTGTGTCAAATAAATAAATAAAATCTTTAAAACAAAAAAACAAAAAAACAAAAAAACAAAAAAAAACCAAAAACAAAACAATAACTAAAACAAAATCCTATATCTATATTATCTATTTCTGATTCTATATCTATGTCTGTCTCTGACTCTATCTCTATATCTATCTCTACCTCTGTATCTATCTTTACCTCTATCTCTATCTATTAGACTGGTGAATCGAACAGACTCTATGTATACAAGAAATAAGGTTAAATACAATGAAGAGATAAAATATGATTATAACAATGAAAATTAAAAAAAATTAAAAAGTGTTGATAAGATATAATAGTTAGAAACATTAAGATAGGAAAAAGGAAAAAATTTAAAAGAAAAAAGTAAGAAAAAATTCAAAAAGAAAAAAATTCGAAGAATTTAACTTTGAACAACTTAAGAATCATGGGGGAAAAGCCATGAATTCTCTGCGTTGCTTTCCCCTACCTCTGGAGTTCCACAGTTCTCAGCAATCTTGAACTTGGCTTTGGCTGGATGGTTTTTTGAGTTTTTTTGTTTTTGTTTTTTGTTTGTTTGTTTGTTTGTTTGTTTGTTTGTTTTTGGTCTTCTGGGGAAGGGGCCTGTTGCTGTGATTCTCAAGTGACTCTGCGCGAGGCAGAATCGCACTGCCCTCGCCAGGGGCCAGGCTAAGTAATCAGCTCAGGTTCGCTTTAGGGAGCTTTTGTTCCCTGAACACTTTCTGTATGGCTTTGGAGGACGGGACTGAAAATGGCGGCTCCCAGTCTCTCACCTGGAGGAGCTGAGAGCATGGGGCCTCAGTCCTCAGTGTGACCTCAGAGAAAAGCAGTCCCTCCCGTCTCCTGGTCTCTGGCCGCTCTTCGAGCTCACCCGGCCTGTGACCAAGGGTCTCTCTCTCTCTCTCTCTGATGCAGCCCTGTTTAGAATCTCTGAACCTGGCAGATTCCTGCAGGCTCTCCCACGGTGCTCCTCCTGGAGGAAGGAGGAACGAGGGGTCTCTCTGAGTCTGCCGCCCATGGGGTCCCCGCTCCCAGAGTAGTGGCCCGACCGTGCTTTGGATCCCCACCCAAGGTAACCCAGAACTGAGATACCCCTTCTCAGCTCCATCTCTCCCGCCAGCTTCTCTCTGATACCTGTGAGCTCGGTTGCGCTCGGATACCCCTGGTCTTTTTGTGTCCCCTGAGTGGGTCCTGAGACCCCACTCTCCCCGCGAGGGCTTCACCCCCCGCTTGGCCTCTCAGGCGACGTCCCTCAATGGAGTCGACTTCTAACCGTTCTGAGTCTGTGCTCCACTGCTCGCTCCCTTGCCAGGAGCCAGCCTGTCCCCCTGGGGTCTTTCCTCCCATTGCTGCAGATCCACTTCTCAGCACGTCCTACCTTCTGGAAAGTGGTCGATTTTATGTTCCTAGAATCGCTGCTCTTCTTCTCTTCTATCTCCTGTAGAATTTGTAGGTTTTCAGAATAGTTTGATAGCTATCTGAATGAATTTCTGGGACCTGATGATAGTCTCCTACTCCTCCGCCATCTTGCCGCTCCTCCCTCCAGTTCCTTCAATTTTGGAAAAGGCAGATAAAGCAAAAGACAAATTATTTTTGAAACTAAATACTTTATATTTTAGGTGTTCTTACATAATATATAGTTATATATACATAATATATAGTTTATTAGATATTTTAAGTAATTATCGATTTTATCAATCCCATAAATAACCATAAGCAAATTTGAAAAAGAGTGGATTTTTTTCTTGCAGGTCATTCACAAAGCAAGAATGGTGGAAATGAGCCATTGAAAATAAATGTGAGTAAAATTGACTCAAAAAATAGTTTTCCTTTTACATTAAGAAGATACATAATATTTTATGATTAATTATAATTATATATTTTAATAATTATAATATGTTATATATATTTATATATATATTAAAGTGCAAGTTTGACTTTCTTGACATACTTATTTTCTCATTTGGGTGGTGTTAGTAACGGTACTACTAATCTTCTAATCCTATTCAAATCCAATTGCTAATACACATTATTTTAGTCCAAACAAAACCAGTTACCCATTTACAAAATGTAAATAATAAGAGTACTAAACTTGAAGACTGAAAATTATACAAACTGATACATGCAACCATTTAGAATAGTTATTTATTAAAATGGAGAATAGTCAGTAAATGCTTTTGATAAACATACTTTCATTAAAATCTTGATTTCCTATCATTCCAACCTCTCACTGAGTGTAACAGTGACTAGCTTTCATAATGTTTTAGGTGCAGCCAATTTTTTCATGGACAGGATGGTATTTGAATTTCATAGTACATTAGATAGGTAGATGGATAGATACTATTGATCACATGGCAGTAGAGAGTTACAGTAGTCTTTACACATGAAAGATAAAAAGGGTTTTAAAAATAAACATAAGAACTTAATTTTATACCAAGGGTACGATATCCCACCATGTATTATTAAAGCAATAAATCTTCACTATTTGGCTAGTTAAGCTTATTATTAAAACCCTTGATGTGATAAAAGGAGCTAAGGATGAATATAACGCCAATAAAACCCTGCCATATAGAAAAACAAAACAAAGAAGGAAATGAGATTGCAAAGTACATGAATTTTTTAAAAAACTGTATTCTACGTATATATGAATTGTAAAATGTATTTGAAAGTCTTTGAGTCACTGGACTTATCGGGCACAGTAAAGTTAGTAGGCACAGAAAAAAATTACTTAAATGTTCATCAACATTTGCCTGAAACAAAATTCCGTAGATTCATCATCGCATTCCATATTATTGTCCATGAAATATATAAAAAATCTGTCCATTTTTATTTTCCTACTTGGGAGAGTTAGATTCTTGATATTCTGATTGGTTAAATTAACTATTAATAATTAACTATTAATAATTAAAATCGATCTATTAATAATAACTAAATCATTAATAAATCATTAATAAAATTAACAATAATATTGAATTAAACAATCGACAATATTAATAATTAAAATTAATAACTGATCATTAAATATTAATAACCATTAAATTATTAATAATCGGGTTAGATAATTATTAATAGCTATTAATAAATAAACTTGATAATTAATAACTGGTTAAATTAACTATTAATAACATAATAATAATAACAAGAAATAAAGTTTTTTGGAAAGAAAAATACTAGATATGAGATTTGTTATGTATAGGTGTATTATATTCATGTTCATGATGTCATCTTACAGCTACCCTATTTGTGCCATGCAGAGAAAGTCTTGCATGAAACCATGAAGTTTTATGTAAGCGTGACATTACACCCTGAAACATAATAAATACCAACTGAGAAGAGACAATTGTGAAATGACTAGCTTCCCATTATGACTATGTACTTTACCATCAAACCAGGATAATTTGGGGAGTACAGGAGATAGGAAAACAATTACACCAGTGTTACAAGCATAAACCTTTATCGTCCCATGTAAACCAGGCTCCATGTCTTAGGGCCATTCTGTCAATAGGTGTAAAATTACTGTCTATAAAATATATACAGTATATGAAATATATATATGTAAAATATGTCTATTAGTATACACATAATGATAAATATATAGTATACATATATATGAGTAAACATATATATGTATATACACTGTACACATGTACACACTATGTTTTGTTTTGTTTTTTACTGCTTAGATGTTTGTTTCTTAATACTAAATGGAAGAAGAAAGATAATTCAAGTTATGTTTTGTTTTGGTACAATGCTCTATTGTGTGAAGGGGACAGTCCTTGCATATATCCCTTTCACAAAAAAGGACTATATTTGTTTTCTGATTTATATTTTCTGGGTAACATTTCACTGGTAGAAAGAGCTCCCTCCATAGCCAAACTTGGGGCTGGGGGAAATTTAGAAGGTACTTGGCTTAGTATGGAGACCTCTTTATAGTTTTTTCTGTGTACTCAGGTTTTTTTCATCACCTCTAGGTAAAATCAATACAAGTGGAAAATCACTTCATAAACTAGAAGCTGACAAGTCCCAAATTTCTATTTTTTAGTTCAGACTGTCAACCATTCCTTATATAAAATGACTTCAAAAAAACAGTTTGTGGTTTTGTTTATAGTGTTTTGGGTGAATTCTAGTTTATCAATGTTACTTTTCATACGTGACCTAGAACTGTTGTAACACCCTTGATGTGATCTGATTAGTGAAGAGAGAACTTTTATGTACTTTATTTATACATAAAAGAAACTAAAATTGCATTAACATTATGGTGTGCCCATTACGCTGCTGGTAACAATTGTTTCAAGCCGATTAAACCTTGAGTCTTTTTTGACATGTTCCGATGTATGGAACCGTAGTTCACCGTCCGGCACTCATAGTGCCTGGCTCCTTGATCCAAATGTGGGATCCTCGTCACTTTCTTTTGTTTCTGTTCTTAGGGTAAATTCTGCCATCACTATCTCTTCAACTTCATGTACCTAGTAAATGTGATTAATGTACCTTCTACATCTTTATCAAAGTCACTGATAAACACTAAGAGGATCAAGTCCTACAAGCCATCTGGCATTGAACTAGATACCTATTCCTGAGCTATCTAACTATCAGTAAATACCTTTGGATGCATTTTTCACCCTGTTTAAGGTTTGTGTTGCCAGATTATATAGGCTCATATAAGATGTATACATGTGTCTCCTGCCAAGGACCTGTCATTCTCATTTGTTATTGTAATTAATATCCAGGCCTCTTAGATCATGCCTTTTCACGTCACAGTTACAAACTGGAAAAATGAATGCATGGGCCGTAAGTACTCCCATGTTCCTCAGCTCTTTGCTCCAGAGGTCATTTCCATACCGATGCTTTTGTATCACCAAACAATGAGTCACTAAATATCAAAGCTCTCTCTTTTTCCCTGTGAAAGTACCAGATTCTATTTTATGCTTTCTTGTTTTCTTCTTCAATAAGCTATAGCATCTGCTTTCATAACATGTACATTCTATAATATTTGCCATTTGTCTTTATTTTTTTTTATTTTTTTTTAAGATTTTTTATTTATTTATTTGACACACAGAGAGAGATTACAAGTAGGCAGAGAGGCAGGCAGAGAGACAGGGAGAGGAGGAAGCAGGCTCCCTGCTGAGCAGAGAGCCCGATGCGGGCCTCGATCCCAGGACCCTGAGATCATGACCTGAGCCGAAAGCAGAGGCTTTAACCCACTGAGCCACCCAGGTGCCCGCCATTTGTCTTTAGAAACATGTTACCTCTCAATGTATACTGAACTAGCTTGGGATAAATGGAATAATTTGGATCGTAGAATGCAAGGTGGTGTTAATAACCCAGATTTCAGAATGAGTGTGAGGTTGGTGAGGGAATAGAGTAGAGAGGGAGGGAAGAAGAGAGAAAAAGAGAAAATGTAGAAAGTCTGCTAATGGGTCTAATTGAGTGAGGTGACTCCCCTCGTTTAATGAAACTGGACTTGGGGAGCAGGGTCAGGGACAAGACAGCAGATGTCTGATGAAGTGCGAGGTCAGCAAAAGAGTTGTGTCCTTGACCCTCGTTTTCATTCCTCCATTCCATGGGGTTTCAGGCACCTCTTCATGCCTAAATAATTCTCAGTAAAATGGCATTTACCATCAGTCTCTACTAGAGCCATAGTTTTCTTCCTTCAAACCCTCTACTTTTCTATTTCCCGTTTTATCTCCTGAGATTTTAATTTTATTTTTTGTCTTGGAGACTCTATGTGTTCCTTATTTTTTCTATAATAACATGTTCTGTCTTATAACATTTTTTTCTGAGATTCTCCATTATAAAAATTCCATACATAGATAGGTTTTTACTGTTACAGAGCATGGGAGTGGGGCCAGCTCCTAGCACTTAGGGGGTAGACGCTGGTGATAGTGCTGAATGTTCTGTGGGACACAGGCCACCTGCCTGCAGCAAACAATTATCTGGCTGACAATCCCAATAGTGCCGAGGTTAAAAAACCCTGTTGTAGAAAATATAAAAGTATTTCTAAAATTTTGGTGCACATATCAACAAACTTGAGCCCCACCTAGTCGTCATTGAATCATAAAATTAGGGTGGGCCTGGAGGCCTGAAATCTGCCTTTT
The DNA here is from genome assembly GCA_002007465.1 of Ailurus styani. Classification (NCBI taxonomy): domain Eukaryota; kingdom Metazoa; phylum Chordata; class Mammalia; order Carnivora; family Ailuridae; genus Ailurus; species Ailurus styani. The sequence goes on along the minus strand of LNAC01000948.1, from coordinate 331,608 downwards.
TTAACAGACTTCTGCACTGATCCTTTTTTTTTTTTAAAAGATTTGATTGATTGATTGATTGATTTGAGAGTGCTTGAGTGGGTGAGGGGGGGCAGAGGGAGAAGGAGATGCAGATGCCCCACCAAGCAAGGATTCCAACGCAGGACTCAATCCCAGGACCCCGGGATCATGACCTGAGCCGAAGGCAGACGCTTCACCGACAGAGCCCCCCAGGTAACACTTCTGCAGCAGAATTAAAGCTATACTGTGAGGTGTTATCCATTGCCCTCTTTCTCAGCATGAACAAGGCTGCATTTGGAACATAATTTGTCTTCTAAATTTTTTTTCCTAGATTTGGAGACAAGTGTGTTTATACTTCATAATTTCCTTTGGTAATTGGCCCAGATAACTATAATAACAAACTACTTATTTCCTGTTTGTCTTTGATCTCTCCAGTTTTTCAAAACTACTATTAATGCTTTGCTCTTGATTCATCTATAAATATCTCTTTAAAATTGCTTGATTACCACAAGCAAATTACCATCAATTATCACTATGCAATGCCAACCTCTAATAGCCATCAGGGTGTGAATCACCAGGCAAGAGGAAATCTTTCACAGATTTTGGGATATGACACAATTTTCTTCCCTTTCCATCCCCTACTAATCTCTCAATCAGCAAACACAACAAACAGTGATGTTCCGTTTCCTTTAAAGTCCCCTAGCTTTTGTGTCTCTGGCCCACCCTCATGCACACACTTTACAGTTTCTTTTCCCAACTTATAGTAAGACAGTGGTACTGACCCAGACCTCACCCAGAGGCAGAACTAAGGGGAGATCATTGACGATAATATCTGTCAGTTAAGAAGGAGAAGAAACGGAGCCAACAGTACTTGCTTTTGTCCTTCTTGGGAATCAGAGCAAATGGCAAAAAAGGGCTAAGGGTTCTTGGCCATGGGAACAACAAATTCGGGGACCCAGTAGCAGATGGAAACCCCTTCCTGAAGGTGAAGATGGCCTAAACGGAAATTAACTTAATTGCACGTGTTCATTAATGAGAGTATTCATAACCAGTGCTGGTTACAGTGACCACATACAAATGATGTGCAGTCTTTGAGTACATTTCAACATATTCAGAATTATGCACATTATTTACCTTCTACAATTTTAACACTATGAATGTTATCTTCTCCATACAACCATGTTTTAAAAATGCTTTCACATGAAATTAAAAGTATTACGAAAGAGAGAAATTTAACTTCTTTTTTGTACTCAAATGCCAGGTTTTTCATACATTTCAAGGGGAAATAGGCATTCAGACCCCCAGGTAGAGTGTCACTACTGCTTACAGAAAAGGAAACAGTGAAATGTAATGCAGACAAAAGAATCCCATAGTTTCAGAACCTTAATTTTGCACATCTGGGAAATGGAAGAGAGAATGCATTACTCAAAGGCACACATCTAGCAATTCAGGTACTTGGGATTTATTACCGTGTGGGGGAACTGAGCGATTTGTCCTGTAGACTTTCGTGCAGCTCGATTTGGCTGATTATATACTCACTCCCTGTATTTCCTCTAAATTAGTGACATATGCTTCTGATTCAGGGTTCTTATTCTTTTGTTTTCAGGAATCTGTCTTCTGTGGTGTTGGTAACTTACATTGGGAGTCACATAAATTCTGGGTTTTCTTACTGCGATGTTAAAACTATACACGGGTTCAGTTGCTAGCAGCATGATTTATTATGAAGTTCCACATTTTTGCATTATGTTTCTTACTGTTTTATTTCATTATTGATTAAGTTTGGTAATATTCTAATTGTCTTATCCTTTATTAGCAAAAATACATTTTTTTAAAGATTTTATTTATTCATTTGACACAGAGAGAGAGATTACAAGTAGGCAGAGAGGCAGGCAGAGAGAGAGGAGAGAGGAGGAAGCAGGCTCCCCGCCGAACAGAGAGCCCGACGCGGGCCTCGATCCCAGGACCCTGGGATCATGACCTGAGCCGAAGGCAGCAGCCCTAACCCACTGAGCCACCCAGGCACCCAAAAATACATTTTTTTCAAGAAATGATTTTCTCTCAATTGCTATCTCAAGATACATTTTATCTCAAGGCAAAACAGGATGTTTTATTCTTTACCTATATTATTTTCTTGATTAATGATTTGGCTTTCTAGTATCTTCCACATGTGACCATTAAGCTATGATTTTAATACCAGCCTAAAGTCATGCCCTCCTCCCCTTTAATCTGTTGTAGCCTTATTCTTACTGATGTCCCGATTGCCTCCTCGTTGGCCAGTGGACCCCTCTTAAGTCAGGTAGTTTTCTTCAGTATCTAGTTTTTGGCTCGATTCTTCAGTAGTATCAAATGCCCATTACCTGTCTCATAGGTGAGACCTAGAAAACATTTTATGAATTGCAGCAGTATCACATTTAATTTTGAAACAAAAGATAACATATCTCCTAAAACCTTAATGAGAGTAAATGAATCAAGTCTCCCAAATGATCTATAATGTATATTGTTACTCACAAGTAACAGTCACACGCAGGAAGACCTCTCCTGTCACTTGATTCTATTCCTGCGTGTCGAACTTCTCCACATTCCCTCAGAGTGACTGTAAGTGGAAGCCAGTTCTGAGGTCAACCCCCTACATCATGAATGCTGGGGGTTGTGTATTCTGCATGCCATGACCACTTTTTGTTTTTTGCCTTCCTCCCCACCGTCACAGAGTGCTGAGTGGTCACTATGCACATTACACTGTGTTAAGTGCTAGTGACTCTATGGGGTGTGTTTTACCATCGCTTAAGTCCCACTCTCTGTCCAACTTTCAAATCCGGAGTTTGTTAAGAGGCTGCCTTGCCCGTGACAGAGGTCTGTCTTTCAGACCTTGTGCAAGTTGCAGAGGGTGGTAGCAATATGGCCCCCATTTCCTTCTAGAGACCTGTCCTGTTAGTTTCCACGGTGAGAGCTGCATGGCTCTGTTTTGTCCCAAAGCGTGTTCTTGTTTTTGTGCACGGAATTACGCCTTTGTGGGCTCTCTCCTCCAACTACCTGCCTAAACTCTCTGGTTTCTTGCTTTAGGCTTTCTAGAGACTCTCAGTAGGAAGGACTTAATTTCTTGGAATAAATACATATAACATTCTTTCCTTAAATTTATTATCGGGGCACCTGGGTGGCTCAGTCAATCAGCCAGCTCTTGATTTTGGCTCACTTCATGATCTCAGGGTCATGGGATCTAGCCCCAAGCTGGGCTCCACACTCAGCGGGGTGGGCTCCACACTCAGTGGGGTGTCTGCTTGAGATTCTCTCCCTTTGCCTGACCCCCACCTGCTCTCTCTCACTCTCTCTCTCTCTCTCAACATAAATAAATCTTTTTAAAATCATTCCCAAACTTAAAAAAAAATGTAACAATCTCTGAAACATTAACTACATAATAACAATTCTGAGAAAATAAAAGTTATCTAAAGTACATGGGAAGGTTATGGTTGGTGAAATAGTCTCTAGCACATGTCACCTATAGTATGACTCATGGTTTTTAACAGTTCCAGTTCTGAATTCTGTAATCTAACTTTGCAGAACACCTCCTATTCAAATGGTAACACTGGGCGCAAGGAGCCTGCTTCCTCCTACCTCTCTGCCTACTTGTTATCTCTCTCTCTCTCTCTCTCTCTCTCTCTCTCTCTGTCAAATAAATAAATAAAATTTAAAATTAAAAAAACAAAACAAATGGTAGCACTGATTGTGCCTTGTTTCTAGAAAGTAAAGTTCTAGAGATATCTGTGGGGGGTGGAGAAAGAAAAAAGACTTCTGATTGTTTGGCTTCATTTTCCTCTAGAGAAGAGAATTTCTTAAAACTAAATGAGGGGTAAAACATCAGGTATAACTACACTAAATGACATTAGTCAAGACAGTGGAGATGCCTCATCTCAAGATTTCCTGAGTCCATGTAGCATTTTTGAGAGTATAGAATTAACACATAACCTAGACTAAAGTTTACTGTGTACAGGTACTGTGGAAAACAGTATCTAAGCTTATTTAAAAAAATAAAAATAGAATTATCGTATGATCCAATAATTCCACTACTGAAAGAAAACAATACTAAGTTTATAAGATACATGCGTCCCTATGCTTACAACAGCATTATTTTCAAAAGCCAAGACGTGGAAGCAACTCTAGTGTCCATTGATAAAGGAATGGATAAAGAAGATGTGGGGGTGTTTGTACACACACACACACACACACACACACACTAAAACATTCCTTAATCAGAAAAAAAAAAATCTTGCCATTTGTGACAACATGGATGGACCTAGAGGTTATGCTTAGTGAAGTAAGTCAGACTGAAAAATACAAATACCCTATGATTTCACTCATATGTGGAATCTAAAAAACAAAGGAAGGGAATTATCAAAACAGAATTAGACCTATAACGAACTGATGGTCGGCAGAAGGGAGGTGGGTGAGGGGTGGGAAAAATGTAGGGGGCGGGGAGCGGCAGACCCAGGTTCCAGCTATGGAATGAGTAAGTCATGGGGACGAAGGGCGTCGTGCAGGGAATGTCCCCAGTGACACTGCAATGGCGTCGTGTGTGGACAGAGGGTAGCTACACTTGTGAACACAGCAGAAACGTAGAGAGAAGCTGAGTCACTGTATTCTAAATTACTAATGTAACCCTGCGTCTCCACTCTACTGATTAAGAAAAACAAACAAACAAAAATCAACCAGCTTCACTTATTTCCATTCATAATGCAGAATCCTTTGGCATCAGGAACAAAATGCTAAGCTTTTCCGATGTTCATTTTACATGAACACTGTAATAATATGATGAGTCACACATGGGCAATTTTTATAAAGGGCCTGTATGATTATTCTCTGTGGACAATTGTAAACCTGTCATGTAAAATACATAGGATTGCTTAATTTGTGTTTAAAATAACAGCTATAATTTGGAAATAATGCATGAGGACTTGACAACCCTGTATATTTCTACTCTCTAATAGAAGTGCATGTAAAAACCATAGAAGGCAATTAAAACGAACATTTTATTCTTTAGGAAATGGAAAAAAATCACTACCACGGAATCTGAAATACCTTCTATAATACATAATATTTTATGGTGGTGGGTTTCTTTTTTTTTTTACTAACGATGTTCCTTTTATTTGTTCAGTTGGGTTTTTTTATGTATGCGTGGATTCATTAGCACCATCTTTTATAGTAATGGCAAGTGTAGAGCAAGTATTTCTTGGTCAAGAAAAGCTTGTTTTTAGCCCTTTAAAATCTGAAGAACTGGGCGCCTGGGTGGCTCAGTGGGTTAAAGCCGCTGCCTTCGGCTCGGGTCATGATCCCAGGGTCCTGGGATCGAGGCCCGCATCGGGCTCTCTGCTCAGCAGGGAGCCTGCTTCCTCCTCTCTCCTCTCTCTCTCCTGCCTCTCTGCCTACTTGTAATCTCTCTCTCTGTGTCAAATGAATAAATAAAATCTTTAAAAAAAATAAAAATAAAAATAAAATAAAATCTGAAGAACTGAATATCGTATGTGAAAGCCTCAAATAACTAAATACTAAATACGTGACATTACATGTTTTGACTCAACTATTAAAAAAAGTGTAATCACTGAAACAGTTAACATATTTGTAAGGAAATTTGATGTTTTTTATCAAAGGTTTTATTATACTTCAGGATATGTGAGGTATCTCATTTACAACGAAAGGGAGCAATATGAGTGAGGGAAACAGTAGTTTCATACAATATGGTAGTTGTGTTCTGAGGTGTCTACATTGGCATCCACATCGCTCTAACAGAACAGACCCTTGCGGGGCACCTGGGTGGCTCACTCAGTTGAGTGGCTGCCTTCAGCTCAGGTCATGATCTCAGGGTCCTGAGATTGAGCCCCACGTTCTGAGCAGGGACTCAATCTGTGCTCAATACTCTTCCCCCTCCCCACTGCCTCTGCTCATGCTCTCTCTCACTCTCTCTCAAAAAAAAAAAAAAAAAAAAAAAAAAAACCAGACCCTGGCTCTGATAGAACAGTAATCAGTCTCGGGAAGATCTTAGTAAGGTAACCATGTCTCCCTTTGTCTTTTGTATAGAAGAAAGCACAACATTCTTTGGTGGCCTTGTTGTAGTGAAAAGTCTATGATTAGCCCATATTTACCATTGAATTCTGTATTCTTAAAAACTACATTGTGGTGGTATCCCATCAATGCCTACAACTCCCTCCCTTCTTTTGAAACCTTTGCCTTCCCTGTAGGTTTCTATGTCATTGGATGATGATAAGGTTGAAGAAACCAGACTAAGTTTTCAGGGATAACCCCAGTCTAATTTAGGAGTCCTTCATCTTGATCTCCCTTAATCCCTGCATTTTTCTCAGTAATTTTTTCCTTATTTCCCCAAACACTTTGTCATTTCTTCAGAGAATTAATACTTCATAGAAATGGACATTTCTTCATAAAACTAACACACATAGAAATAACACTTGTGTATGCAAGTGGTTCTCAACCTTTTTTGGTTGCAGGACCCCTTTATAACTCTTAAAATTATTGAGGGGCCCACAGAGCCTTTGTACCGAGAAACCATTTTGAACCCCAAAACATATAAATGTGCATTCTACTAGGCACCAGAGCACTGACACCATCACAGCACACGCATCCTCCTGAAAACCCCTCGTTCCTCACAAGGAATGGACACTGAAGACGGCAAACAATGCACCACAAGTATATGGACTTGAGTTGGGTTCTCAGGTCCCATGAAAGGGTCTTGGGGACCCCAGGTGCCCCAAAACACATTTTCATAACTGTTCTCTGCCATGGTTTTTTTCATGTGTCTCTTCTGCTGTGTGGTTCTTGTTTCTATGGAGCGCATATTATTTAACTTTGTTTCCAGGACCTACTAAAATGGTAAACTCATGGTAAACTCTTAGTTAGCATTTGTTGGATGAATGAATGTATTGTCCATATTACTGTATCACAAAATCATTCCACAAATTATGCCTTGGAATCATTGCATATTTAGCTAAATTTCCTCAATATTTTCTATATGTATGGAACTATGTAGTTTTATACTGTATATAATATATACAATAAGCACAGTTGTATGTATACATATACTTTTTTTTGTACACATGGGTCTTAAAGTTATGCCTCAGTTCAAGTGTTTCTAGAGCTGCCTGATGACTGTTGTCTTGACAGGAAGAGATCCTTCTTGTGAGGGATCACTGCTGTTTCTCCACAGTGCTTGGGGAACACAATTTCTTTCTTTCTTTCTTTTTTAATAATATGTAATGTATTATTTGTTTCAAAGGTACAGGTCTGTGATTCATCAGTCTTACACAATTCACAGCACTCACCATAGCACATACCCTTTCCAATATCCATCATCCAGCCACCCATCCCTCCCACCCCCCACCTCCAGCAACACTCAGTTTGTTTCCTGAGACCAAAAGTCTCTTAAGGTTTGTCTCCCTCCCTGGTTTCATCTTATTTCATTTTTCCCTCCCTTCCCCTATGATCCTCTGTCTTGTTTCTCAAATTCCTCAAATCAGTGAGATCATGTGGTAATTTTCTTTCTCTGATTGACTTATTTCGCTTAGCATTCCATTGTGTATATAGGCCACATCCTCTTTATCCATTCACCTGGGCTCTTTCCATAGTTTGGCTATTGTGGACATTGCTGCTATAAAGATTCGGGTGCACGTGCCCCTTCGGATCACTGCATTTGTATATTTAGGGTAAATACCCAGTAGTGTGATTGCTGGATCATAGGGTAGCTCTCTTTTCAACTTTTTGAGGAACCTCCATACTGTTTTCCAGAGTGGCTGCACCAGCTTGCATTCCCACCAACAGTATAGGAGGAGGGAACACAGATTTTTAATGAGGCTTAGACTCTTGGTTCTTGCAGCCCTGCATTCCCCTGTTCATCTTGGCACCACAACCTCTAAACACTAGTCTTTTCCAAGACCATAAAGGCAGGTGAAGCTCTCCATTAGCTGTACTGGTGTCCTCTTCTTCCTTAATCCACATGACTATTGTCCACGTCTTCACTCTCTGCACTCTTCTTCAGTTCATCCTTCATTATAAACTCTTCTCACACACTATGTCGAAGAAATCAAAAGAAAAACATTTGGTCTGTGAGACTTAGACATGTACTGTCTAATCCCATATCAACATGATCTCTGAGCATAGAACAAATTTGACAAATTTAATTAAGGTGGTTAAGTTTCCTCTTAAGAAATACTTATCAGACATTACTTTGTTTCAGTCTTGAGGCCAAGTATCAAATAAAACTGCTATCACCACTTTATTAAGTTTTTTTGCTTTTTGGTTTTTGTTTTGTTTTGTTTTGTTTTTTTGCAGTACCTAAAATTATTATGGAGTAAAGCAATTGAAGTGAGAAAAGTTGACACTCAGAATCCTGCTTTAGGGGGCGCCTGTGGGGCTCAGTTGGTTAAGTGTCTGCCTTCAGCACAGGTCATGATCCCAGGGTCCTGGGATTGAGTCTTGACATTGGGCTCCTTTCTCAGTGGGGAGCCTGCTTCTCCCTCACCCCTCCCTTGGCTCATGCTCTCTCTCAATCACTTTCAAATAAATACAATCTAAAAAAACAAAACAAAACAAAATAAAACAAAAACCCTGCCTTAGTTTAGTGAACAAAATTAAATTTCACTTAAAAATAGGGCGCCTGGGTGGCTCAGTGGGTTAAAGCCTCTGCTTTCGGCTCAGGTCATGATCTCAGGGTCCTGGGATCGAGGCCCACATCGGGCTCCCTGCTTGGCGGGGAGCCTGCTTCCCCCTCTCTCTCTGCCTGTCTCTCTGCCTCCTTGTGATCTCTCTCCCTCTGTGAAATAAATAAATAAAATCTTTAAAAAAAAAAAAAAATAAAATAAGGTAGCATTGCTTGCTACATTAAATAACATCGACATTTTATTTTTATCCATTTCCTCTTTTTAATATATACCATATATATAAATATGCACAAGCCCAATATTTCCAAATTGGTGCTTTATCACAGAGAACAGCTCTGTAGCAACACAGTGTTTGTACCAGGAAGGACCGTGTTGCCTGCCTCTCAGTGTCCCTCCTCTTTCCCACACAACACGCTACTTGCCTGAATCCTATGAAAATGCCTTCTCTGTGTATGTTCTTCCATGACTAAGTATGCATTCCTAAAGAGTATGGCTAAGTTCTTTTTTTTTTTCTACTTTCCGTAAATATATAGAATATATTCTTTTGTGTCTTTTGCTTTCATGGCCATATATTTGTCATATTTATTCTTTATTATTATTCTATATTATTTATTATTTATTATTATTCTATATTATCTTTATTCTATATTATTGTAAATAATTGTTTTTTTAAGTGTATATTAGTATGTATCTTTCAATTTTGTGGATACAACACAATCTATCCATTCTACTTTTTTTTTTAAGATTTTATTTATTTATTTGACAGAGAGAGATCACAAGTAGGCAGAGAGGCAGGCAGAGGAAGAGGGGGAAGCAAGCTCCCTCTTGAGCAGAGAGCCCGATGCTGGGCTCCATCCCAGGACCATGAGATCATGCCCTGAGCTGAAGGCAGTGGCTTCACCCACTGAGCCACCCAGGCTCCCCATATCCATTCTACTTTTGATCAACCATTGGGTTGTTTCATTTGGCAGTTATTCTGAATTAAAATGTTGGGACCATTCTTCTGTATTTTTCTTGGTATACCTGAGCACACAATCCTGTTGAATATATAAATATATATCATATATATATGATATATATTGGATATGTTGGATATGTGTGTTGTATGTATATATATATATATGGGTATATATATATGTGTGTGTGTATATATATATATATAATGGTGATATATATGTATTATGTTAGCTATATATATGTATACATATAATACATAATATAAATATATAATTACTAGATATATAAATAATTATATATTAGATATATAAATACATATATACATACACATATGCACACACAAACACTTTGGAGTAGAATTACTGAGTCACAGATAATGCACATATCCAACATCTCTGGATAATGATTCTTTTCTGAAGTGGTTGTAATAATTTAAAATGTCCAGAGGCGTCCATTGAGACTTTAGGTGCCCCATACAATTGTCCCCCTTGATATTAATGTGTTTTAGATCTTCTGGTATGTGTGTAGTGATGTTTAATTATGGTTTTGATTTTATTTCCTTGGTTACTAATGTTAGAGCATTTCTCATATATTTATTGAACACTCAACTGTTACATCTGTGATGTGCTCTTTCAACTAACTTGCCTACTTGCTCTTATCTTTTTCTTATTGATTTAAAAAATTTTAAATATACACTTGAAACAAGATATGTGCTGGTTACATATATTACAGATCTTATTTTTCAACTTTATGGTTTTCTTTTGAACTCTCTTAATGGTATCTTTCGAAGAAAAGGATTTTTAAGTTTGATTCATTATGGTTAGTACTTTTTCTTGAACTGTTTAAAAATTCCCTCCCTGCCCTAAGGTCAAAAATACATTATCTTAGTATAATTTCTAAAAGCTTTGTTGTTTTGCACTCCACACTCAGATCCAGTTGATTTATGTGCATCGTTCTAAGCAGGGCATTTCTTTCTTTTTTAACACACATATACATATATATTTCTCAATATATAGATATAGTCATATATGTACAATTAACCTAGTATTAATTTTTCAAACCTTTTAGTCTCTTCACTTATCTGTCTGTAGGGCAAACCTTGCCTTACATCAAATGCCCATATGTGAGGGCTCCGATTCTGAGGCTTCTATTCTGTTCATCTTTTCACACTATTATATTTGTATATATTTGAGGCATCCATCTAAGTATTACAAGCATCTTGTATATATGCGTGCCTATCACATTTTATCTGATAAAACAAATCCTCTACTGTTTTTCTTTTTAAAGAGTTTCCTGACTAGTCTCATGTCATTGAATTTTCATATAAATTTTAGTATCTGCTTTGGGTGTTTCCACAAATAATTGTGTTAAGGGTTTTTTTTGTTTGTTTTTTTACTTCAGTATTATGTATGACATCAAAATACTTCATGTTTCAAACCTATGAATATGAAACATCTTTGCATTTATTTCAGTCTTTAGTTTTTCCATAAGGATTCTCATTTTTCTCATTAGAAAACTGGATCATGGACACTTTCCACCTTTGTTAGAATTGTTCTTATACATTTGATATTTATTATTCTATAAAAAACAGTTTTGTTTCTTTTGCTTTTTAAGTTATGCCAGGCATATAGAACTGCAATTAATTTTTGTATATTGCTACAACAAACTTGTCAAATTCATTAAGTTTTCAATAGATCATTTTGGATTTTTTATATGTGCCAACGGACTACATACAACTAATAATTTTTTTTTCACCAATCCTACATTCTTAAATTATTTTCTTTTCTTCTTACACAGAGTTGGATCCCCAATGTTGAATAAAAGCAATGATGACAGGGATTTTTCTCATTCCCAAACTGAAAGGAAAGAATATCCAATAGCTTCCTGTGTTATGCAATGTTTTCTGTTGGTAATTTTGCAAATACCTGTGTAAGATTAAAGATGTTTCAATTTAAGAAACAAAACAGACGAACATAGGTGAAGGGAAGGACAAATAAGATAAAAACAGAGAGAGGCAAACCATCAGAGACTCGATAGTTAAAAGAGAACTGAGGGTTGATGGAGGGAGTGGGTGTGGGAATGGGTTGGATGGGGGATGGGCATTAAGGAGGGCACTAGTTGCCATGATCACTGTGTGTTGTATGGAAGGGATGAGTCACTGAATTCTGCTCCTGAAACGAATGCCACATGACATGTTAACTAACTTGAATTTAAATAAAAACTTGGGGAAATAAACAACAGCATAACAACAACAAAAAACATGTTTCATGCACTGTCTAGTTTGTAGGATTTTTAAGTATAAATTAATCACAGATGCTGAATTATATAAAATATTTTTTCCTAAATCTATTCATTGGTCATACGTCCCATTATTGTCATTATGGTGAAAATGTCAATTGATCTTAAAATACTACATCAAACTTGCATTCCTGAATACATCCAACCTGGTTAACAAATATTATGCATTCTAAAAACACCTGAGTGAAACTGATTTGCTATAATTGGAACTGGTTTGTTTATAATTTTTGCATCAGTATTCAAGAGAAATGTTGGATGGAAATCGCCTGACTTCCTCATTGGTTTTCGATATCAAGGTTACACTGGCCTAATAAAACTCCTTTTTAGTGTATGCTGACAAAATTGTGTAAGATTAGTATAATTGTTTTCATTAAGTGTTAGCTATAATTCACCCATAGTAATATATGGGCTTCAAATTATTTTGAGGGACAGCATTTCTAATTACTTACTCAATTTTTCAATAGTTACAGGACTGACTGTTCAAATATTTTTCTTTCGTCGATTTGGGTTTACATTTCTAGGCATTTATCTTTTTCATTTAAAATTTTAAATTCATTGGCAAACATTTCCTCATAAGTTCTTTAAAGTAATAAATTTGAAGTAAAGTTCTCAGAATTTTTCTTCCTTCTTTATCCTTTTCTGCATTTTCCATTTAGGACTATGATCCATTTCAAGTTAATTTTTGTGGATGGCGTAAAGTCTGTGTCTAGGTTCGTCTTTTTTTAAACATGTGGATGTACAGCTATTCCAGAAATATTTGTTAAGAAAATGTCCTTCAGTTTGCCATGATCGAAGTTTGACAAGCTCTCTGGATCCATGCATGTGTGTCTTTCAAAACTTCTGGATTTTGTTTTCCATTAACTCTTCAAATATGTAATATATATAACTCTTCTTTACAATGTTTATTATATATCTTTCTCAATCTCAATTAGTTACATGTTAGATTTCCTCATTTTATTGGCAGTGTCTTTGAATCTGTCGTATTTTGTATCTTTTGTTTCTTTGTGTTGCACACCTAGTATCGTCAGATTTATTCTCCAGTTAATAAATATTCTTTTAATGAAAATCTGTTGTGTAAGCTATGTAGTAAATTTAAATGTATTGCATTTTTTATTCCCATAAGTCTTGTTTAATTTTCAAATGAAACTCCTTTGAAATCTGTTATTTTCTTTTCATGTTATTGAGATATTATATATATATATATGCACACACGTGTATGTATACACATACACGTGTGTGTATATATAAATATAGTTATAGAGATCTCAAACTTTTTCTAAAATTACATGTTTTATAATTCCGGTCTCTGAAATCTATTGAGTCTGGTATTTTTTACGTTTTTATTCCGGTTCTTATTGTATACCTTTGGTCCTTGGGTCATTTGAGACTGTTTACCCTGATTGTTTTCCTTTGGAGTTCACTGTGGGTAAGCCTTTGATGCCGAGGAGTTGAGAGGGTGGCACTCCAGAGAGGAAAGGTGACTCTTTCTTGCAGGGCTCATGTGGGCAGAATGACTCCTACCTACTGCAGATTAGATTCTCCTCCTACAAATGTTCAGACCACACTGAAAATAACAAATGCACTCTCACACCTGTGTCAGCACGCTGTTATAGTTTCTCAGGGGAAATCTTTTCCTTCTTTTAGGTGGAGCTGGTTGAGGAAGGCAGCTTTCTTTAAGTTTTCTTTATTGTTGTAGTTCTGCAACTTTACCCAAATGTTGCTACTCACCAATTTTGTTTTTATTGTTCTTCTCCAGGACTCTGTGTCTCTTCCGGCCTGGAAACTTCATGTCTTTATTTAAGCAACTTTTTCAGATGTTATGTTTTCAAATATTTTCCCTCCTCATTCTCTGTTTTCTGTTTCAGGATTTTTTTATTAATGTAATTTGGGTCTCCTACTTGCCTTTTCTGGGCCTCCTTTTCTCATTTTCCATATTTTCTGCAATGGATCCTAGGCAATTTCCTCGTTTCTGTCTCCATTATGCTCTTTCCTCTTCGGCTTTGTCTAATCTTCTCTTTGACATTGTGATGCAATTTTTTTAATCACTGCTCCCAGATTTCTAAGCATTCTTTTTTTTTTTTCAAATCAGATTTTTTGTTTCCAAACTGAACTATATTAAGTTTTTTATGCCTTGTTTAATTTCTCTACTTATTTTAGAACATGTATTGTCTCTTTCAGATTAGTTTATCATTTCCAGTTACTAAGATGTTCTTTCTTCTACAGTCTGAACTCATTGATATTCTTTCATTTACTCCCCCACCCCCCACAATGTATGTTTTAATTGTCAACTTGCTTTTCTTCAAGGGCCAAATTTTTTCTTGTGGCAGATGAATGACTGCATTATAAAAATGTTTCAGCAGAGTGGTTTTTATTTTGCTCCATCAGTGCCAAGGGAATTCAATTATCCTTGTCCAATTGTTATTTTATGTTCTCAAATTGAAACTCCTGTAACTACCCTATATGTGAACGTGCTACAGGTCAATGCTTCTGGTTCTTCATTCAAGACTTCATAGAGATGCCAGTTATCTCCTACTGTTGCCCACAGGTAGTGAGTCAAAACCCCACCCTGTCTTATTTTAACTGGCATTTTTGGAAGTCTCGAGCCTAATTCTAGTGACTTTGCTTTATATAATCCACAAAGCATCTTTGGGTTTTCTTCATGGGTGCTGGGAACCCTTCTCAGGCATTCACCCAAGCGTAAGGGTTTCCCTACCCTCCTCATGTGCCTTTGATCATTTTCCACTTTTATCACTTGAAAATTTTCTGTTCTTCACTTTTTTCCCTTTTAAGCTGAACTTTGCACATAAAAACTATTTTTATTGGTATACTTTATTTTTTTAGGTAGACTCATGCCCAGCATGGAGCCCAATGCGGGACTTAACCTCATGACTCTGAGGTCAAGACCTGAGCTGAGGTCAAGGCTCTGGTGGTCAATTGACAGAGAGCCCCTTTTTTGCTGTATTTTGAGAAGCATTACTGGGTAACAATAGTAGGACAAATGGTCTGTCCATCCAGGTTGCCCAACTTTTTGTGTTGGGGCATGTCAACATAAATTTTGAAGATCTTCAAACTGAAATTATTGAAAACTTTTAGAAAATGCATTATTGATTAAAACTCCATTGATAAATAATTTTAGGAAGAACAGAGAAGCAAACATTATTGAGTCTATCGTCCATATCCCAGAGTTCTTAAAGTAATTAAGAGGGTAAGATTTAAATATACATAAGAAAGAAAACCATTCTTGTAGGGGAAAAAAGTGCCTTTAAGACCCTTACAAGACCTCTTAATTTCTTTGAAATGGGGAATGTGTTTGTGGTTAAAGGGGTAAAAAAACAAAACAAACAAACAAAAAAACCACCTAGGTGAACTGAAATACAAAGTTACTGTGATGAATTTCTATTCCAAAGATTTATTTGAAAATTAGATTTTCTGATACCAAATAATCTTTTAAAATCTAGATTTCCATTGGATTTGGTTTAAATATATGAATGAGTTTGTAGAATTGAAAGGGGAAGAAGAAGGAAGATTATAAAAAGACACTAACAATGTAATAATGTAACAATACTTGTTAACATTCTTAAATCATTGCTTTGTGACTAGTAAGGTTAAATGTAATGTAAAGGTTAAATTTTACGTATATTAACACATTTAATCACAACAACTCCATGAGACACATCTTTAAAAAACAAAACAAACAAGCAAAAAAACAAAACAAACCAAAAAAGCCTGTGGCTCCCTTTCAGATAATGACATTAAATCTCTTGTCTCCTGCTTCCCTTGCCACCTGGTCAGGTTCCCAGCCAATGGGTAGTGGAGCCAATACCTAAGATTTTGAGGAATATGACTGAGAGTAGATATTGGTGTCAGGAGCTAATATAAGCCTGTTTTGAGGAAGACCTGGTTTATATGAGTGAGGAGAATTAATTCTGTTTTAGTAACATTGAGACTTAGAAACTAGTGAAATTTAAAACCTCAAGTCTAGTGCCTGTGGAAAAGTTCAGTGTGAGAATTACGTGAATAATTGGAACAATATTAGTCACCAACTTGTTGAATATTAACTGCATTGAAGGCAATGTGCTAAGACACTTAATGCAAATATTTTCTCATTTTCAGTTTTAAAATAACATTATGGAAACCAAGGAAATCAAGACTTAGAAGTGTTTAACTAAAAACAAAACAAAACAAAAACAAAACTGCACCAAAAATTAGAAAAGGGAATTAGCATCCTGTGTATCTGACTTCAAAGTGTACCCTTGGTTCCTCTATAGACTTTGTCTTTCACACAGGTCCCAGGAGAAATGCAGGCACAGACTATGAGTGGACTCACATAGGGCTGTAGAAAGTTCATTGCTTTAAAGGGTTAACAGGAAGGAATAAGAATCTTGATCAATGTTCTTCATATTCTACAGTTGATATTAAAATTCAACATGCCCTCTCCAAAAATATTGGGAACTGGCATCTAACAATTGTAGAGATTTTATTTATACGTGCTAAGATTTGTACCATTTATGGTGTTCTGAAAATCATTTCTGCTTAATTCTAGACTAAAAATAATATATAAAAGTCATCATTTCTTTCTTAATCATGTCATGCCAAGATAGAAGTTTACTGAGCAAGTAATCCCAATGAGTTTGCGAACAGACACTCTACCTGGTATTTAGTTTCAAAGTTTTGTTAACCACCTGAACCAAGGATATAGTTTATAGTTGCATGTTCACATCTATATGTGCTATACTTATTCCTAAATATTTACAAATAGAAAAGAGAAAAATCTTCAGAGCATATGCTATTTACAGAGCACGATTTTAGATCTAACTTCTGTGAGATTTGCATTGTTTAGAACCATTTGGTATTTTGATAGAAATATTGCAGAGTTCCTAACTATTGAGAAGTACTGTGTATGCAAATCTGGTCTTTGTACCTTTGTGCAGAAATTTGTGAATTGGATTTGTGAATGTGCAGGCTGTGATGGGGGCAGAGTGGACCAAACAGACACAGGAGCAAACTGACAGGAGGGCTAACAGGAGTCAGGAGGGCTAAGCGGAGGGAGAGAGGTGTGACCTCTAGTCAACTGGTGACCTAGGACTATCATGTCCATCTTTGAACATCGTCTTCAATAAGACTTTCTCTTCTATAGTTAGTTCTTTTTAAATCCTATCTTAAGAATATCATCTTTTCTCCTGATTGTTTTCATTTTACACATTTGTATTTGTAAAAAATTTATAAAACTCTTGCAATGTTCCAAAAAATATAGTTTTATAATATAGTCTAAGAAAAAAATAACACATTTCTAGTTGTGGATAGGTTCTTTAGAAATTCAGGTGTAACTCTATATATTCTCAGACATTATCTGCTATTATCAGAATAAATTATAGCATCTGTCTGACAAATACCAATGCACATGTTCACAAGAGGAATTATTAGTTTAAGAGTTAGACCAATCTAGTATTTCTTTCTAGTCTTTAAGGAGAAGGCAAATCGTACCTGCTTTGGTTATAAATAGACAAAATATAAGGGGTGTGTGTGTGTGTGCGTGTGTGTGTGTAAAATTAATAATAGTGGTATTAATAGTGGAAGTTTGTACAATTCTGATATAATACTCAATTATTTTAATTCTTTGAGAAACATTTGGCAGTACAGTGATTTTATTCTGAATGTCATCATGGAGCAAAATATTTTTAAAGAGTGTGTTTTTAATATAAAATGTCTCCTCCACATTTTGTGTAGATAATTTTCAAGAGATATATTATGGAAACTCAGACTTGAGTGTGGAAAACATAACTGAGCTATTTAAGATAAGGATACACAGGGGATGATCACACTATGTTTACTGTGCTTTATTTTCTTTAGTTTTTAAGGACTGCAACACTGTTTTTAATCCACGGTGGTGGCTGGCTACACTGGAGTGAGCTGTAGGAAGTTAAGGTCATTGGGATTTTCTCCCTTCTCAGAGAACCCTGGAATATATAAAGCGATGACAGTCATGGTGGCAAAGCCAGGGAATGAGATGTATGGAGAAATAGTTACAAACTCTGTTAGCCCAAGAATTAGTGACATAGAATTTTCCAACATCACCTCAAGGGCCAGAGTTTCTGGAGAAAGTTATTTCCCCTTGCCAGTTTTTATGTTCTCCTCCTCCACCAGCTTTATGTCCTCTCTCCTGCGATAAACACTGAATTAAGTCTACCTTAGAGAAAACTGTAAAAACGGGAAGGTGGCTGTAATATACCACACTACAGAAAGAGGGGCTTCCTGGGGTGCGCGTGGACAGTAATGGGCTGTCTAGTGTAAGATCAAAGTACTCCTATGTCCAATGAGGTTGTTAAGAACATAGGACTTGGAGGCAGGACAAACCTGGGTTCAAATCTATTTCTGTCATGAACTGTTTGTGCATCATTAATTCAATCATTTCAATTACTAAGCCTCAATTTTTCTACTTGAACAGGAAGGTGATGTTCCTAATTTATGAAAATGTTTTAAGGCTAACAGGAGATAACTGTAGACTGTGTGCTTAGCATAATGCTCTACACAGGGTGTTTAATTGCCTGGGGCCGGAAACCAGACATTCAGGTAAAGGGAAAGGTACTTACCAGCAGTACAGGGGTATTGTGAGAAATGATGTCCACAGTGACTCTACCTCCCCCTCCCTGCTCCCCTATACCGCCTGCATCCGTATAGAAAGTCATTTTCCTCCCCCTAGTACAGATGCCATATATTTTATGGGAATGCATATTTTATTTTACTCTAATTCACTTACGTGGTATATTTTTAAACATAATTGGTCCAGTAATTTTATCCACGTTCCTAAAATTTAATTAGCCATTGTAAATGATTCCATTTCACTTTCCTGTAGAACACGGTAGCCTTACAGTATAACACTTCTCGTCAGCCTGTACAACATAATGAATCACCATATAGTGCATAACCTAAAGAAATACGTGAACAGAAATCTACTTCAAATTTTTCAAAACCCACTTGGAAGTTTTTATCTGCCTATTAATTCAAACATTCATTGCTGCACGTGCTGGACAGCAGTGGGGTCAACATCAAAACTTTAAAAAGCAGAAAAAAAAAAGCTTGTAATTTGACTGTTCTAGGTTTTAAACATCTGTTCTGACAATCCACGGGGAAATCTTTGGACAGAATCATCTGTTAAGATGTCAGTTCTCCATACTTTCATTTTTTTCCCATAGTTTGATTTTAAAATAATTTTTTAAGCAGAGATTTTATTGGAATTTTAAATTTCCAGGAAAAAAAAAGAAAAGAACCTTATTTTTTGTAAATTCCCTGCTTGTCACACCTCCACAGTGAGGAAGGGCCTCCGTGGCTGAAGGGCCGTCCTCATGGTGTTGGGGATTAATGATCCTTGGTTGCGAGAAGTTACATTCTAGGAAGGCAGGGGGTTTTTCTCTTGCTTTCTGGTGCAGCCCCTGCCACTAGTCAGTATCCGGTAAACGTCTGTGGAATTACTGTATTATTATTTATGTGAATAATTTTTAATTGTCCTTTTTTATGAATCCAGGGCTACAGCCATCCATCTATTATTCTGCTATTATTTTCGTGCTAAAAATAGTGATCACGAATGTAAGAAATCTAGTTCTTACATCCGAGGTGCTGGCCTGTGGTTCTGTATTAAACACAGCAGAAGGGGCTCATCGCAAAACTGTAAAGCATTTCCATTCCACATTCCTTAGAACATTCAGGATCTATGATGAAGCATTCATGCTCATGGTCCTTTTAGACGGTCAATAAAGCATCATGAGAAACTCACCTGTTGCCTGTTTTAAAAACCTTGAGGCCACAGGAGTCCTCACCTGCCATTCAGTGCATTGCCATCTATGCAGTGGGACCTTAGGACCTTCATCCTTACAGGGGGATCTGTGTGCTCTCATCTCCTAAGGTTTCAGGATCTCCTAGGCAGTACAGTTCCTGCCTGCCTGCCTGCCTTCCTCCCTTCCTTCCTTCTTCCCTCCCTCCCTCCCTCCCATGTTTTTTGGTTATTCTTAAGATTGATCCATTTTACCACTGTCTTCATATGGCATTTCTTACCTTTAACTACAACAGAAAAACACTAGGATGCATGAGTTAGATAGATAGCTAGCTGGCAAAAAAAGTTAATAGTTTCCTTTGATAATTTTTTTCTTGATATGGCATGAATGGGTTTTTATACTAAAGGCTTATTTATAATAATGTCCTTTTAACCACTTGCCCTGGAGCAACATGAAAAGATAATTAATACAAAAGTTTACCATAATAGTGACTCACAGAAGCTGAAATTCACAGTCCCCATATTACAGCCTTTTTTAATAGAGTGTTAGTCCCTTGAGTCACAGCATGTAAACACCAGAAGCCCTTTGCAGTTGTGCCGAGACCTACCTTAGTAGAGTTGAATGATTCATTGCTTGATCACCAAAGGTCACCTAACAGATTGAGTGCATAAATATTGAAAGCAGGCTATTTTTACATACAGGAGTGAACATTTCAGAATCTTAACTTTTTGCTGTTGGGCCAATATTGGGGGACATATAGTCCACATTTCTCATTTCATGGGCTCACAGTGAATTAGCTGTAGTTTGGGCTAAAGCCTGGATTTTGACTTGTGTTCTCCAGCATCATTTTGCCACAGAGAAGAGAGGATCCCAGGTGATAGATAATGCAGAACATACTTCTACTGAACCTTCCTTTGTGACTCTGTAGTTTATTGGTCTGCCCAATAAGTAGTCTTCAGAACTCTTATATATCCCAGTTTTTCCAGTAAAGTCTATCTCATAAGAGCCAATAAAGTGAGATTGTTATCTGTTTTGTAAGCTTTCAAGATGCTGATAGGCTCTGGCTAATGCCTCTGGATAAATGCCTTCAGTAAACATTTATGAAGCCCTCATAAACGCCGAACACTGTGCTAGACAGGAGGGAAACATAAGTAAATAAGGTACAATTATTGCATTGAGGTCACCTGATGTTTAATAGTTAGTGCTAGGAGGGAACTTCCCTCTGAACACAGTTGCAGGACTCCCTGCTTTAAGGGCGTCCCTTATTACCAAGCTCATGGATTCAAACTTAATCACTCACTTTGATGCCTTTCCATTCTTAAGATGGAAAAACATCTAGAGAAGCTGCCCAATCAGAATATTTTAAAAGCAAAAGAGACTTGAGCATAGGTCATAGGATTTTCTGTTACTAGGGAATGTATTGTGAAACCTAACAGAACCGATTTTTTAGTAGAGAGTGTATGAATGAATGGACAAAAGCCACCTTCTCTGGGAGGCAACTCTTATAACACACTATAATGTAACACATTTACAGTATCATATTGCATTTGAATTGCACAGATCACAAGCCTCTGGCATTGTTTACATGGAATTATGTAGACTAATGGTCTACCCATCTCAGATTCACTGGTTAATTTCCAAATTTGTGATACGTGTTGTGAAGAACAGTTGTAATAAAATTGTGGGCACATATGTAAGGCTGTGCATGTATATTTTTAATTATTTTAAGGACAGTGAATGCTAACTGTATTAGTAATATAACCAGTTCAGAATAAAAATCTCTAAATATAAAGCTAATCTGGGTTGGATAACAAGTAGGTTAAAATTAACAGTGGCATGTATAATAGAAAGGGTTATAGTAGTTTTCTGGGTGATCAAATTCATTCCATTTTACTTTCAGTATGTATATAATCTTTATTCAAAAATACTCCCAAATGAATGGAATAATAACAAAAATTTTTAGGAACTTATGTGCCAACCATAAGCTGGTGACACAGCAGTGAACAAAACAGATATGTTTCCTGCTTTTGAGGTATTTATGTGCTGGTCGGGGAGGCTGATTTACAAGAAATCAAGAAATGGACTAATTATAGATCGTTAATGGTATAATAAAAACAAATGGGGATTTTGAAAATAATGAGAGATGCATTTTATAGGGGTAAAAAATCTCTTAGAAGGTATTTAGTCTAAGCCCCAAGAGAGGAAATGGATGTACCCGCAAACACAGGGAAAGTGAAATTCCTGGCATAGGAAGAAATGTGAACAAAATCTTGAGGTGGGAAAGGAACCAGTTACTCATAGGCAAGGAGAAGGAGCCAGAAAGTCACAAAGGGCTAAAAAAAAAAAAAAGGCAATGCAAACATCAACCAAAGTCCTTCCAGCCATGGTAATGGGTCGGGATTATCTCAAGCAGACCAGTTACAGAATTTGAAGCCAAAGTGAAACATGGCCCAGTGTGCCCCTTCAAAGGACTCTACTGGGGAGAAAACGGACAGAAGGAGAAAGAGCAGAACCTTTCTTGGGGAGCTGTTGTCATGGTCTGACATTTTTCCTATACAGATCTTCTGCTACATGTTGAATAAGGGACTTTGATTTTCCTGTTACAATTTTCCTGTGAGTCATATGTTATGTCTTTATCCAAGTTCAGTGACTTTTCTGGCTCTTGAAAAAATATGAGGTTTCGGGGCGCCTGGGTGGCTCAGTGGGTTAAAGCCTCTACTTTCGGCTCAGGTCATGATCTCAGGGTCCTGGGATCGAGGCCCGCATCGGACTCCCTGCTCAGCAGGGAGCCTGCTTCCCCCTCTCTCTGTCTGCCTGCCTCTCTGCCTCCTTGTGATCTCTGTCCCTCTGTGAAATAAATAAATAAGATCTTTTTTTAAAAAAAGAAAAAATATGAGGTTTAGTACAAGCACCATATTGAAATGACATGTCTTTTAAATTTGTGTATCATCAGGGATAGAGAACAGTATATAACCTGCATATATTAAAATTGATATTTGCAAAAAAAATAGCTAAAAGAGTAGCCATTTTAAGAGATGTTTAAATTATGACTATTGGGTTTTACCCAGAAAAATGAAATATCCTGAGTTGTAGTATTCTTACAACATTACAATATATTGGCTCTTTTAGCTTATTTCTTCAAGCAAGCAGTTTTTGTCTTAGACTGTTTTTTATGGTCCCATCTGTATTGCTTTGTGGCAAACATTCAAGATGCTGATATAAGGGAAAAAAAAGTAAATACATTGCTTTCCACGTAAAAGGACTTTCAAGTAAAGCAAGACTACATGTTCAAAAGAGCTAGAGCTGATATGTTTGTATTTTGCTTACCGTTGTAACTGTATTATAATCCTATATAAATAACCACAAAACTCTAGCAATGCGGCTTTGCTTTGCTAAAACTCTGAAATTGAGGATTTTGCTGCTTAATAGAAAATTAGATATAAGTATGGCTTAGTCTTCTTGGAATAGTTGCTCCCTATTATCACTGAGGAAAGTGGTAAGGGATGATTTTTCTAAATTTTAAGTTCCAATGTAATTAATATATAGTGTTACATTAGTTTCAGGTATATAATATAATTATTTCAGCCATTCTATACGTTGCTCAGTGCTTATCACAAGTGTACCCAATCCCCTTTACCTATTTCACCCATCCCCCTACCCACCTCCACTCTGGTTTCTTTTTCTCATTGCTTGCTTGAAATGTTTCTTAAATTCTATATATAAGTGAAATCTTACGGTATTTGTCTTTTTCTGGCTGGCTTATTTCACTTAGCATTATATCCTCCATCTATGTTGTTACATATGGCAAGATTTCATTCTTTTTTATGGCTGAGTGCCTTTCCAGTGTGTGTGTGTGTGTGTGTGTGTGTGTGTGCGTGTGTGTGCGCACGCCTTTGTGTATACACCATATCTTCTTTATCCATCTATGGATGGACAGTTGAGTTGCTTCTGTATCTTGGCTATTGGAAGTAATGCTGTAACTAACATGGGGTGCATAAATTTTTTTGAATAGTGATTTTGTATTCTTTGAGTAAATATCCAGTAGTGAAATTAGTGAGTCATTTGGTAATTCTATTTTTAATTTTTTGAGCAACTCCAGTACTATTTTGCACAGTGGCTGCACCAGTTTGCATTTCCACCAACAGTCAACAAGAGAAAGAATAAAAACCATATGATCATTTCAATCAATGGAGAAAAAGCATTTGACAAAGTACAACATCCATTCATGATAAAAAAAAAAAATCCTCAACAGAGTAAGTTTAGAGGGAACATACCTCAACATAATAAAGGCCATATATGAAAAAAACCCAGGTAACATGGTTACTCAATGGTGAAAAACCGATCTTTTTCTCCAGGATCAGGAACAAGGCAAGGATCTCCACTCTGAGTACTTTCCCCAAAAAACTACTAGAACTGATAAGTGAATTCAGTAAAGTCACAGAATACAAAATCAACATACAGAAATTTGTCGCATTTCTCTACACCAATAATGAAGCAGCAGAAAAAGGTGATTTTTACCTATGTGAGGGGAATACAGAGACAGCAAAGATAGAAGTAGATTTGAAGTATCAAATTTTCTGTTTATTTTATGATTTTAACAGATGATTTTCTTGCTTCACAGTTTAATGTTCTGACCCCCAGACTGTGAAATGCGGATGTTTACTGATAAGGCATTTTCCCATTCAGAATAGTGGAGTTTGTGATAGATACTGCACTTAGTGGCTCTTCCTGGTGGTCATTGTTCAACAAATGTAGTTCCCCTGCCAATCTCCAATCCAGAAGGCAGAGGCGTGGAAATGGTCTCAAGGTATCATTTGGAGAGAATGGAGAATAGTGCCTACCAAAGTGCATTCATCTTTCCTGTATTTAATTTTAATTTCCATTCCTGAGTCCTGTCTGAGAGAGGAAGGTTAAGTATTTGATCACCTATCATAAAAACCCACCTATCACAACCAAGGACCCAAGAGAGAATCTTATTGTTTACTTCCTTTTTGAATCCAATCAGGTTAATTAGGTCTCCTCATATTCTGCACAACTATTTATCTTACTTAGTGAAACTTGTTTGATATATTAAAACATATTCTATACAGATCATGTTGACCCATTAAAATAATCCTAGTTCTTAAATTATTTTTAATGATAATTGTGCTTAGCAAATAGGAATAGGTGTTAGTTTGACTCTCACTAATCTACATCTCCCTCAGGGTGATGCAATCATTGAATATAAAATTCCCAAAGTTTTTATTAAAATTATATTTTTATCTAACATGAGCTAATTAAAAGATAAGTTTTATTATTTCAAATAAAATAGTTTTAAACATATTTACAGTGTTCCTTTTTTCTATATTCTCTATATTTTCCATATTCATAGACTAAAAATTATTGCTTAGATAGATATCTAGAATTATTAACAAGAAGTATGGTTTCTATAATCTCTGAGTAAAAATATATAAGCAAATCATTGTAATGGTGGCAGGCAAGTTGAATCAAGAGGGATATAAGATAAATAGTAGATGCCTAAAAGCTCTTAATTACATTTAATTGAGAAACAATTGAAAGGGAGGGAGGGAATGAAAGAAAAGAAGTAAGATGTACCATTTTATAAGATTGGTTTAAGATTAACTTTGACTTCGTGGATGAAAATATGAATCTCTAAGAGGGAGCAAGGGATTTGAAATATCATAAAATACCTCTTATGTAATTTAAAAAGAATCTGATCTTTACAAGATGATCAGAGAGAAATGCAAAAACTATATATATAAAATATGTGTTATATACCAGAAAAAGATTTTGAAGTGTGTGTTATATATATCTTATATATAACATATTATATATATTTTATATACATCTGACCTTGAACGATACGGGTCTGAATTGGATGGGTGCACTTATATGCAGATTTTTTATAAATACAGTACGGTACAGTAAATGTATTTTCTCTTTCATATAATTTTAACATTTTCTCTTTTCCTGATTATTTATGGTAAGAGTACAAAATATAAAGTATGCAACATACAAAATCTGTGTTAATTAACTGTTATCATTTAGGGCTTTCAGTCAACAGGAGATGATTAGAAGTTCTGGGGGAGTCAAAAGTTACATATGGATTTTTGACTGCATGGGCGGGGTGTCGACGCCCCAATCTTCACATGTTCAAGGGTCAACTCTATTCATTAGATAATGATAGCAATTTTTTAATAGGAGTAAAATATATTCATTGTACTAAATTGAGACACAATTGTGCCTTGTTTATAAACTTTTCTTTAGGAAATTTGTTTGTCTAAGATTTTATTTATTGATTTGAGAAAGAGAGCACGAGTGGGTGGGGGGGAGTTAGAGAAAGAGAGAGAAGTGGACTCCCATGGAGCAGGGAGCCTGATGCGGGGCTCAATCCCAGGACCCTGGGATCATGACCTGAGCCACAGGCAGATGCTTCACCCACTGAGACACCAGGCGCCCCTCCTTTAGGAGGTTGTAAGAACATAATTCGTATATGTATTTCTAACCATAGTTGGGACAAATCTTTTTCATATTAATGAAAAGTTTCTCCAGCAGGTATTTAATAATGTGCTCTTTGTAAGCATCTTCAAGAACATACAGTTTTCCTTCATTTTGCTGTGTTAATTTTTGCCATTGGACTTGTGCCATTTCTTTTTTTCCGTACTGTCTGTCATCTTTGAATGTGAACATGAATATCGACATGTTCACATTAAAATCTATCTGAACCTTCCATTCTGAGATCTCCAGGGTGCATGGCGTGAGATTTGACGTGTGC
This sequence comes from Ailurus styani, assembly GCA_002007465.1. Taxonomy (NCBI): domain Eukaryota; kingdom Metazoa; phylum Chordata; class Mammalia; order Carnivora; family Ailuridae; genus Ailurus; species Ailurus styani. Next base: position 305,152 of record LNAC01000948.1, on the reverse strand, counting down.
ACTGTGGCAATCAATATGATCTTCTATACGCATTCCAATACTTAGTATCTTGAAATTTTATTAAATATATGCTGCCTCTATTAAATTAAATGTCAGCTTCTCTTACTGTTACTTCCAGGCTTTCTTGACACTTTGAATTTATGGAATATGTAAAACTCTACCACCCTGAGCATGGTCTCCTCTCTGTTTCTGCTGCCACTGCTCTATTTTCAAAACTTATTTCCTGAGGACTGGACTCTCCAAGAAGGGCACATGCCATGATTTGTGTTCTCAACAAATGTATCCCTGTTTCCTAGAAGTTCTGAATGCAGAAAAATTACAGAAACTGAATTACTCTTTAAGGGACTGTGTTATGGGAAAATATTTGACCTTACAACCCTCTAGGGCTATAAAATATTTCAGTTGGTTCAAAATTTCTATTTCTACTTCTATTATAGGAAATTGGAAGAAAAAAAAACCCTTNTGTGTTCTCAACAAATGTATCCCTGTTTCCTAGAAGTTCTGAATGCAGAAAAATTACAGAAACTGAATTACTCTTTAAGGGACTGTGTTATGGGAAAATATTTGACCTTACAACCCTCTAGGGCTATAAAATATTTCAGTTGGTTCAAAATTTCTATTTCTACTTCATTATAGGAAATTGGAAGAAAAAAAAACCCTTGAATCAGTGGCCTTTCTCTAAACTTTTGGTTTGGTAGATTATCTATTTTGATAAATTGATAAAATTGACAGGTTATCAATATTTTCATGATTTTAGTGCTAGTTTGGGTGGATCTACAAATCACCATTTTAAGTTATATAGGTTTTCCAATTAAAAAAAATTTTTTTTGCAGATTCAGTGGTAGGAAAAACAAATGCAAGCTAAAATTATCTCTCAATTTAAAAATACTACTTTACAATATCTCATGCACAATTATTGAAAGTTAAATTATGTACTAAAGAGAATAATGGTATGACGTTTTTGTCACGAGTGTTCACATCTGGTTGTCAGAGGAGAGTGTGGACGTACTTGATGCGTTTCCTCCCCCTTATGTTGTCATAGCACTTTAAAGTTCACAAGGTATATTTATAAAGCATCGTCAAATTTTGTCCTTTTGATGGTTTTGTAACCGTGATTTCCATAGCTATCTTACAAAGATGAAAACTGATGTTTCTAGTGATGCTCTTGCCTTCCCCAGTGTTGGACAGCAAGAGAAGGGAGTTGAAATCAGGTTATGTTGTTCCTATTGTAAAAGTTTTCAGCTCCTGTTTGCAGAGGATGCAGAAATGAATCACATGGACCCCTTTTATGTCCCCTTCCTTGTGTCTCCTTCTCCCTTGATGGTGCAGCAGCTCTAAGCCATGAGGGGGGTTGGTGCCAGGAGGCCCAGCTGCTGTGGGTCTTCCCTCTGTTGTGAGGGCGGTGCCACACTGCCCGCCCCCCAGCCTCTGCTGCAACAGATGTTCCTGCCTGGCGGGAAGATGGTAGTTGGTGCTAAGAGATTCTGAAACATTTCATCTCTGCCTCCAGGTGAGAGCTCCCTCAATTCATATGCTTTGTTTGAGCCAAAGGTTGCAATTAAAATTAAATTACGAAGCCAGGCAGACCTGATTCTACCAGTGGGTCATGAGCTAGATCTCTAGGTACAGGTTTTGGTTCATTCGTCTATTTCTGGCAGTGCCTGACCCAATGTCTTTTATGTACTTGCACTAGCCATTTGAGAAATAAGCCAATTTGACACTTACTTTTGTGTTCTGGATGGAATAAGGAAGCAGTGCCTGTTTTAGTTACATTTTTCACAGCTTTACTTCCATTTGGAAAATCATAGGTGCAAGTCCTTTGGTTTTATGAGTCTTCAAAAACCATCTGTGTTTGAGATACTATGAAAATACTGTCTATTTAAGATAAATAGTTCATTAAATTATTACATTGTATATTAGAATTTGATGTCTCTTTTCCATAATCAGCAAGTAAGATATAAGAGAGCCTTACAGCATGCAAGTACAAAGAATTTTTCGATGCCACCAAGCTGGTTGAGACTGTGGGCTACAGCAAGTAACTTATTAACCCTGTTTGATAAGTAAACACTGAAGCCAGGACCCTTGAATAATGGAAGCTAGCTCACACTGTTGCTGAAGTTTGGAAGCAACTGAGAAACTCAAGTGACACACTAAGAGCTGGGAGAACACAGCTTTATTAACGCAGGCGGGCCGAGCAGAATCATTTCCCAAAGGCTGAGCACCTGGTTATGATTGGGGAGGGTATTTATAGGCAAACTAGGAATTTTTCACAGGTCTCACCGCTGATTGGCTCAGGGCCATGCGGCAGGTCTTTGTCTATGCGGGAGTGACTTGGTAGAGAAGTGCCAAGTCATCCCTGGGGGAATCCCCATCTCAGTGAGGCGGCCATTTTGGGCTTTTCCGCCTCAAAAGAGCTGAGTAGTTGAGTACAGATAAGCACTTCACTCTTGTCAATTTTAGAATTTTCATGCTATTACAACATTATATAGGGTTGAAAGCAATACTTTCTTTTCTTTCTTCTTATCTGGGAAATTTGTTAAAGCAGTTTGGAGACCATCGAAAACAGGTTAGAAGGAAGATGGAGTAGACATAATTTTCCTTATTATATGTTTTTTCTAACGTGTAATATTTTCCCTATATTCCTTATATGTGATAGATAGATAGGCCTCTGAAAGAGAAAATAAGGCATGTGGGGTGGGTGGTTGGGTGCTATAGTGAGTGCTGTGAATTGAAAACCAACAATACATTATACGTTAATTTAAAAAAAGACTAGCATTTAGAATATAGAAAGAATTCAATACATAACAATAAAATCAAATAGAGTAGAAAATGAGCAAAAGACAGTAAGAGATATTTTACAAAAGATCCAGACAAGGCAGCCCATGAAACAATGTTTAACATCATAGCCATTAAGGAAATGTAAGTTAAAACCATAATCAGGTATCACTGCTCGCCTGTTAGAGTGACTGACGTGAGTCACCATTACCACACCAATTCCTGGTGAGGAAGTAGAGCTTTGCTGGTGGGATTGTAACATTGTCCAACTACTCTGAAAAACATTTTGACAGTTTCTTGCTACACTAAATAAGCAACTCCAGTATGACACACAATTGCACTTCTGGCCTTTATCCTAGAGAAAAGGAAACGTTCACACAAAAACCTGTTCTCAAATCCTCATGTCAGCTTTATGGAGAATAGCCCCACCCTGGGAACCATCCTGATGTCCTTCAGTGAGTGAAAGATTAAACAACGGATTGCACGTTGATGTGAAATACTGCTCAGCAAGACAAAGGAATGCGCTGTGGGTGTGTACAACAGTCAGGATCTGTCTCCAGAAAATAACGGGTGGGAAGAAGCCAAACCTAATGGGGACCTACTATATGACCCTATGGCAAAACATTCTTGAAATGACCAACCTGTAAATGTGGAAAACAGATGAGCACTGGTCAGTGTGGTATCTAAGAGGGAAGTGACCCCTGATCGGATGGGGGTCCCCAAATATGTTTGGCAATGGGGTGGAAGCTGGTGGCTCATGGGAGGTGACAGAATTCACCTGAGGCAGGACAAAGGGAACAGAAGTGTATGGAATACACTGGAAGGAGTTGGGGCAGGACCACAGAAGCAGGGCTGTCAGCAAGGAGACTGTTTTTAAAGGGGGGAGATGAGGAAGTATGGCAACTGTGGATTCTCCTTTTTCAGGGACTCTTCCTGGTTGTAAGGAGCCCACAGGTCAGTTAGGGCCTGTGGATACTCTGGAGTAGGTTGTGGCCATTTCTCCATTCCATTGCTCAAGCCGGTTTGCCTGAAAGCGGTCTCTAGAGGTAGGAATAAAGGCGGGATAAGGGCAGGAGGCAAGTGGGCATGACTCAAAGAGGTCAAGGTGAGGGATTTGGAGGTCATGAAAACAGCCTGGTTCCTGACCATGTTAAGATCAATATCCAGGTCATGATATTGTCACTTGATTTTTCAACATGTTACCATTGGTAGTGACTGGGGAAAAGGCAGGTAAGATTCTCCTGCGTTGTTTTTTAAAAGAACATATAAAACTGTGATTATCTCAGAATTTTAGTTAAAAATACAGCTTAACATGTTAGAAAAAATCAAGTTGGCTCTAATCACTAGTGTTATAACATGTGATAATGAAAACTCAAACTTCTTACAATATTTTATCTCAATTGAATCAAATTAAAATGCAATATGTGAGCTCAGTTTTGAAAGAACACCAAGGGAAATACCTATTTAGATAAAAAACATACATGTCCTGATTTAAATATTGAGCACATTTCCATTTAAAAAAAAAAAAGCTAAGTATTTTGTGTCTGTTAAGGAATGTGCTTTCCTAAGCCACACTGTCTATATGACATGCAGAGAGGTACAGTGCCTGATGGAAGACATGACACAGGGTTTTCAGAATCCCTCTCTCTCTGTCTTGGATTTCACTGTGCCTATACACTGTATCTCTTTGGTGAGTGCAGCTTGTATAAAGCACCTTTGCTAGCATGCGCATCAACATGTCGCTCTCTGGTGAAGGCTAAAATTACCTCACACACCGCTTAGATGGTGCTTGCATCTGCTGAAAAGCATTCCCTCTTCAGCGATGCCTGCAAAGCAAAATGTCAGTGATGGATGGAGGGTAGATTTGGGTTGCAATTTCAGTGAACAACAAGATGATATTTCAGAGGTGAATGGAGATTAAACTCTGGCTTCCAAATGGAGGTGGTAAAAAAATAATCTCAGGTCTCTCTAGAAAGAGACCCTACAGAGTATTTTTAAAAGTAGCTAAGACTTGTAGAGTTGTCTAATAAAATTTGCTAGCAACATATGCTGGTGTATTGATTACTGTGAAATTAATAGATCAGGGATGCATTTAGATAGTTCTAAGTAATATAATTCTGTATTCTTCAAGGGACGTGCTGCTTTCATTTTCTTTAATCATTCAGTGTAAACCCAACTTGATTTGTATATAAACAATGGAACAAGAAGGTCACCATCCCCCCACCAGGTGCCCTCTGGCTCAACCATTAGTGAAGACCTGTATTAGCATCTAGTAACCTAGCTCTTGACTACTGACCTTGGGATTGGTTTCTGAATATTGGCATTTGAATTAGGGTCTTTCCTCCTGGCAGGAAAACTCTTTTACTGGGAATAGTAAAGAATCTCAAAGACATGTAACTATAAAAAGTATGAATTTACTAAATAAAGCCAGATAAATTTTTTCCTAGGTTTGGCAACAAGAGTTCTCTGATTTCAGATCCTTTTCCTAAGGGTTTATTGATTGCTTGCCAGGAGTTCAACCCTTTGCTCTACAGTGAGAAGGACATCACTTTGTGACACATCTAATTTATAAAAAGAGGGTCATAAGGTATGTTGACCTCATAGTAATTATTTTAGTAGTGTAAACGACTTAATTTGGGAACTGGGAATGGCAGAGGAATGGCCATTCAGCACAAGCAAACTGTAGCAAACCAAAGGCAAGTCTCCAGAGACAAAGCAAGGGCCAGCTTTTCTTAGGTTTTAGGAGAGTTGTTTGAAACAAAATTTCATTGGAGAAGAACAGGAGTTCTTTGGGGGTAATTTCTCATTGGCTGCAAGCAGTGGTTGGTAAGCCTTTGCTGGTCAGGGAGAGATCTTTTTCTTAAAAGCAGATGAAAATCCTCTGTGAAGAGTGTTCTTCCTGCTTTCTGCTAGCTGTACAGGCTGTACCAGGTGACCGGCCCGAGTGTGAATCACCACCCCCCCAGGCTCTCCTGACTCCATTCTAAATGAGGTTTCTTTATGTACTTTGCCCATGTAGGACCCAAGTTGTCGCTTCTTCTGCAAGGAGAGTAGTGTCATAGCATTTCTCATCTATGGGCTGATAGGTAAGACCTTTAATTAAGAGCCATAGCATGTTGATTTTGCTGGGCTCTACATTGCTGCTGAAATGATGGAGAGGATGGACGGTCTTTGTGCCCTTTCCACTGCTCCCTCAGTGAGGCTACTGTAGGTCTGGGCTACCAGGAAGAAGGAGCTGTCTTTTACGGAGTCAGGAATAAATCATAAAAAGGGACCAACCCAGGGCTGAACAGAGGTTGTTCATTTACATTGGTTACCTTTAAGTTGGATTTTAGATGAGCTATATAGTGAAGTAATAATGTTTAACAATTAGCTGTTAGCATACCATCCCATCAATGGCTGTCTTGCTGCTACTATTGTGGAAAATAAAAATCAGACCGGTGAGAAACCAAGCAACTCTTGGAGAAGTAGGAGAACTCGGTTTATTTTACACGGGTGGTACCAGAGGAGCTCGCACTCGAAATTCTGGGCCCAGGTTAGCCTGGTTACAGAGTTTTTATATGGCAGTGTAGGGGGTTGGGTTCCAAGGGCTGTGCTGACTGCTGGTAGTGGAGTTAAATGGCGGGGAGGGGTGCTGTAGGCCGGAACAGCAGTCAGGGTGGTGGCCGGAAGTTTGTTTACAAAAGCAGAAGAGTCTGGATATCTTTCTCAAGCACTGATAATCTCTACTTCAAAACAACTGGTTATCTCTTGCTCAAGAGAGCTAGTTATCTCTTACTCAGAATAGCTGGTTATCTCTTGCTCAAGACAGCTGGTTATCTCTTAGTATTGGTAGTAACTTCCCATCTTCTGGGGCCTACCAGCCTGGGCCTGCTCTGGGTAATTTCCCTACTCACTACCACAGAGAAACATAAAGGGAGGGACTTTTAGAGACATGGTGTTTAATCTAATAATGAGAAGATGACAGAAGCTGCTCAGGACATTAGACCTACATTTCTAATCAACGCTGTCCAATTGGTATCCTGCGATAAAGTACCTGCTGCTATTTTCTCCTTTCCCATTGATTGTATCCCACATCGAGAGGTTTATTTTTCACATTTTCAGAGTTTAGTGGTCTTAAACTCACACCTATTCAACTCCATGCCCAGATTCTTTAGAGCCTTACCTAAGGAAAACCCTGAGTTTGTCTCTTCTTGGTTAAAGAATATTTTTGCCTCTGAGTGATGAGGGAGCAGAGGCAAGCTGAGGGCCAAGCACAGGCTGGCGCCCCCACCTCCAGGGGTGACATTACCCAGGCGCTCCCGCCCACCCTAAAACCAAGGGAAGGAAAAAGCAAACGGTTCACGGACAGAGATCACAGTCCTGCGGAACGTGAGCCTCCCTCAGTTCACCAGTGTCTCAGTGATTTACAAAGAAAAAGTGTTCTTATCAGTAGCCTACCTTCCAGAGACCCATAGACTCAATTTCCTGGGATCCTGACATCACCCTCCCCTCCACAGTGATGTGGGAAACAGAGGCAGAAGGGAATGCAGATGAAAGTAAATATCCTTACAACCTGGAGCCGCTGACGAATACTCCGGGCAAGGGGAGTATAACCTTCCTCCAGGAAGGTCCATCTGTCTTTGTGTTCATGCCTTGCCAGAGGAAGAAACAACCGAGCTTGACAAGAGCAAGGCCTCCAGTATCCTATGAGCCTGCTTTAGCATATCAGAGTTCTCCTGGACACCCCCTGTGTCCTCACCTCCCCCAGCTCCCAAGGACACAATCAGTCACTCCTCGTACTTACAGTGCAGCTCTTTCTGCCCATGGGTCCCGTCCCCGTGCCTTAACAAAACCACCTTTTCTGCACCAAAGACGTCTTCAGAATTGGTTCTTGGCTGTGGGCTCTGGACCCCAGTAACACTCCAAACCATATCAAGAAGATCCTAGGAACCACGTGTGATTAAATGACTCTGAATTTATAATCTTTATGATCCCATGGAATAACTAAGAATATGTTTTCTTATTACTTTGCTCTTGAAGATTTTTATTAGAAATTCTGGGTTTAAATCCTGGCTCTATAATTTCCTATTCTCTGCATGTGGGTAAATCACTTGACCTCTTTCTATCTCAGTTTGAAAATTATTTGGTCTGATGATTATTTCATTTAATTTATGTAAATAATATAGAACTGCGTCTAGCATTTTGCGAACCTCAATAATTATTGCCTATTATTATTAAGCATAAAAGTATATTTTTCTCAAAACACATTTTTGTTCTAATTTAAATTATATAAAATACATACGAGGAATGTGGATTTTTATATTGGTATACAGTATTTTACATATTGGTATTTAAGTTATATATGTACATACGTATTAATGTGTACACTCAAATTTATTGTAACCTTCCACAAAAATTTACTGGGAAAGTACTATATATTAAACTTAATGCCAAATTTCTGAGAATGAAACAGAAAAGTTTTTTTTTTTTTTAATTCTTAGTAAATAACGTAAACATTTCGTTCCACGTTGTCCTATTTTCTCCTTTCCTTTGTGTCTATGTTCTGGATTGTTTCCTGTTCGGAGGCTTTCCTCAAATCTGATTCCTGGCCTTCATTTCACTTAGGAGGGAAAGAGTAAAATCTGGGAAGCTCGGTGTGGGCCAGCAGTGTTTATTGTTGAACCATCAAGAGTGAATGTGTCCCTGTCTTTGGGAACCAGTGTATGTTCATGTTATGGAAATCTGTGCTCCTTGACCAGTGGGGCTCCCCTGCAGAGAATCCTGCACTCAGTCTTCTGCTTGGAGATGAGCCCTCCCTACACTTGGCAGTAAATGAGGAGGATTCCACAGTTAGATAATCTCACAACTTAGTTTGTCCAGCTATTTAGTTTGTGTGTTTGCATCTCTTCTCAGTCCTGCCGTAGCCCCTTATTGGAGTCCATTCCTGTCTATACTTCGTGTTCCTGAGTCCCAAATCTCTTTACATTTTCCACAACACAAAAGGGCTGGAGAAGTGTGCCCATAGGCGTGTGTGTATGTGTGTTGTACTCTTCATGATGTTCTGACTTTCTATTTCAGATTTAATGTTTTATTTTATGCGATCTTGTCATTCTGCATCTAGAGTCTTGGAGCTCAGATTGTCAGTTTGGGTTTCATTTGGGCTCCCTCTTAGTATGCTTTATTCCAACTTTATGTGTTGGCAGCACTCATATATATAGGTTAATAACTTTCTCAGACACTTAAAGTTGTGCTAATTGGGTATGAGAGGATGGGGTTATAATTGTACATGGTTAAATCAGTAATCAACCCATGTCTAAATTTAAGCAAAAAAAATTTAGATGAATTTATATTAAAACCTTTCCTGTCTATACGATTGTCTTTCCTTTTTTAAAAAAATTAATAACATATAATGTATTATTTCCCCCACAGGAACAGGTCTGTGAATCATCAGTCTTAACACAATTCACAGCACTCACCATAGCACAAACCCTCCCCAATGTCCATCCCCCAGCCATCCCATCCCTCCCACCCACCCCCCAGCAACCCTCAGTGTTCCCTGAGATTAAGAGTCTCCTTTGGTTTGTCTCCCTCCCCAATCCCATCTTGTTTCATTTTACTCTCCCTTCCCCATATGAATCCCAACCCTGCCTCTCAAATTCCTCATATCAGAGAGTCATGTGGTAACTGTATTTCTTTGACTTATTCCACTTAACATAAAACCCTCTAGTTCCATCCACATCGCTGCAAATGGCAAAATTTCCTTTTTTGATGGCTGCATAGTATTCCATTGTGTATATATACCACATCTTCTTTATCCATTCACCTGTTGATGGACATCTGGGTTCCTTCCATAGTTTGGCTATTGCGGACATTGCTGCTATAAACATTTGGGTGCACGTACCCCTTCAGATCACTACATTTGTATCTTTAGGATAAATACCCAGTAGTACAATTGCTGGGTCATAGGATAGCTCTATTTTCAACTTTTTGAGGAACCTCCATACTATTTTCCAGAGTGGCTACACCAGCTTGCATTCCCACCAATAGTGTAGGAGGGTTCCCCTTTCTCTACATCCTCTCTAACACCTGTCGTTTCCTGACTTGTTAATTTTAGCCATTCTGACTGGTGTGAGGTGGTATCTCACTGTGGTTTTGATTTGTATTTCCCTGATGCCGAGTGATGTTGAGCACTTTTTCATGTGTCTGTTGGTCATTTGGATGTCTTCTTTGGAGAAATGTCTATTCATGTCTTCTGCCCATTTCTTGATTGGATTATTTGTTTTTTGGGTGTTGAGTTTGATAATTTCTTTATAGTTTTTGGATACTAGCCCTTATGTGATATGTCATTTGCAAATATCTTTTCCCATTCTGTCAGTTTTCTTTTGGCTTTGTTGACTGTTTCCTTTGCTGTGCAAAAGCTTTTTATCTTGATGAAGTCCCAATAGTTCATTTTTGCCCTTGCTTCCCTTGCCTTTCTGTCTATGCAATTTTAAAATATACATGGAAGAGATGAATTTAATTAGAAATAAAAACAATGCAATATAGAGAAAAGTAGAATCAAAGATAAGATATACTTAGGACATTAAAATTAACATATCTTTATGTAAATTCACTAAAAATATGTGAAAATTTCAGATTAAATGTCACATAGGGATTTAGAACTTAAAAATCTTGATGGAATGAGTTGCTCAGTGATCATCTTATTTAAATTTTTAGTCATTCTCCTGCAGCTGTCCACTTCCAAGCTCTATAGGACATTTTTTTCTAAAGTAATACAAAATGTTTTTATTGTGCTTATTGTTTACCACTTGTTCCCTACCTGACCCCACTGAAATATGTGTACAGTACAAGACAGAGATGCTTTGTTTATTCAGGTATCTCATGCCGGATCTAGCTCCTGGTGAGTAGCAGTTACTAATCTTTGTTTAAAAATAAATGGATTGTTTTTAGAAATTTTTTTAAAAAGTAAAATGGATCATACGAAACAATCATAAAATAGAAACAGAGCAATTGGCCTGAAAAACATTTGGTTTTGGGGCACCTGGGTGGCTCAGTCGGTTAAGCATCTGCCTTTAGCTCGGTCATGATCCCAGGGTCCTGGGATTAAGTCCCACATCGGGCTCCCTGCTCAGCAGGGAGTCTGCTTCTCCCTCTCCCACTCCCCCTGCTTGTGCACTCGTGCTCTCTCTCTCTATGTCAAATAAAATCTTTAAAAAAAATTGTTTTATGATTTAAAGAGTTACAAAGGACAGCATAAGGTGGATTTTTTTGAGGGGAACGAAGAGGGATGAGATTGTTCCATATCTTAATTAAGATGATCATTAATGAATATGTGTCAGAAGTCACACATATTCACAAAAATGTGAATTTTACTATCTGTAAACTTTTGAAAAAGAAATTAAAAATCAGGGCGCCTGGGTGGCTCAGTGGGTTAATGCCTCTGCTTTCGGCTCAGGTCATGATCTCAGGGTCCTGGGATCGAGGCCCGCATCGGGCTCCCTGCTCAGCGGGGAGCCTGCTTCCCCCTCTCTCTCTCTGCCTGCCTCTCTGCCTCCTTGTGATCTCTCTCCCTCTGTAAAATAAATGGATGAAATCTTTAAAAATAAAAAAAAAAAAATAAGAAATTAAAAATCAGGTCCATAGTTACAAAAAAAGTCGGCAAATCCATGTGTAAATGCCTCAAATAAAATTCTTTGGTGATATATTAAAAAAGAAGGTGAAGCACATCTCTTACTCATGGTCCCAAGATGTGATGGAGAACGTGTACATCCAAGACCATGTTTAGATAACCCTGGTCCTTTCTCCCTTTTCTACAAAGAAGGTGAGAACATGGGAAGTTTATGCACAGTATTTCTGGCCACCTTGCTTTGCTATACTTTGTAAATAGTTTTTGTTAATTACATTGCTGGTGTCTCTCTGAAAATTGAAAGAAATCCTTGTCTGAGTCTGACTTCATGTGCATATTGGCTTGCGGAAGTGTGCGTGCAGAAAGCACGGGGAAGGAGGAGTCTCTGCTCTGTGAAGGTTAATGCTGAAACTATAGTTTCAGACCATCTTTGTTTTCATGTACTTTTAAGCCTGAACTCATTTTAGAGATTGAATGGAAGGAGTAAGTAGAAATAAAAGAAAGAGAAATTATAATTGAGACTCTGTATAAAGGACTCATATGTTAGAAATTACACATGATTTTTTTTTCTTTCAATAGATGTTGACACAAAGTCACTCTCATGTTTATCTAACATCATTAGAAAGAAAAAGGTCCAGATAAATCTTAGCCTTTGAAACAGCTGATGTAAAAAAAAATATTTTTTTCGAGGAAGCATGATTTTTAAACAGGTGAAAAATTTCATACGAGTATTTTAACAAAAATAGTTCAGGAAAAGCACTATTTTACTTTTAACAAGATCAGAAAAAACATTCTGTGTAATACGGAAGAAAAACCATCTTGATTTTTTTTTTTTTTTTTGGGTCTTCCACCTAAAGCTGTAAGCTATTTTTTATTTTGGAAAACTTTCAGATATTGCCTTGGCTAGTATGGGTGCATCAGCGTGGTTCAGAATACACATTGCATCTTAAGGTCAGCTGTTCCCAAGTTCAGTCTTAGTTATTAGTTCAGGATTAGCTATTCCTGAGTTGGTATAACGGACTTCAGTATTTTCTTAGGCTTCTTGTGAACCAGAAACCATGGAAGTCCAGCATCACTGAGATTTGGTAACTGATTGCTGTCAACAAGGCTTAATGAATAAGACATACAATAATAAACATCACAGTTATAAAAGGAAAATATTACTGACTCATGACCAAGAAACATTTTCCATTGTGGTTACCCATCCTCCTGCTCCTTCAAAGTTCACATGCCATCAAGACCAGGCTTTTTTGGCCTTTCTCTGTCTGGCTTATTTCATTAACCAAGATGTCCTCCACTTCATCTATGTTGTTGAAAATGACAACATTTCTTTCGTTCTTACAGCTGAATATTTCATTGTGTGTATGTGTAGATGTCTACAAACACACATTTTCTTTATGCGTTCATCCATCAACAGACGTGTGTGTACATTCAAAAATGTAACTTGTATAAAATTCATGTATAAAATATGTATTTTACTATGTTGATAGACATTTAGATGGAACAGTTGATTAATTGATGTCATTTACATAGCATTTTAGGAAACTCGTGGGTTCATATATGCACATCTTGTTAAGAGCTCGTAAGAGATCACTCTGAGGAGCCCTCAAGTTTTGGTTGCCTCTCTGTGTAATCTGCCTCCTGCATATGTAGCCTTTATACCTTTTTGAAGGTCTTAGTTTTTATTCTGATAGGTTTATATATGGGCTTATTTGAGTTACTTTCTTAGTTGAGATTGTTGTGTTGTCAAAACAAAATAGCTTACTTTCTGTGATACTGTCCATTTTGAACATATGCATTTCCTCTTGACTTTGGGCAAATGTAGCCTTCAGGTATTATTTTTTGTCCCAACTTTTTTTTTTAAAACAAATTATTCATGGCAAATACTTTACACGTTGGAATATAAAAGCACGAAAGATTGTAGCACTTTACAGTATGAGAAACAGAAGAATATTGCTAAATAGAGGAAAACATTTCATTCATATATGTATTTATTCACCCATCCAATCATAGATTTAAGTGCACATATGTGGGGATTATTATTTGCCAGTACTGGTCTTGGAGCCTCACAGATACAATTTTACATAAGCTTCAGTACAACCCTATGGAACATATGACACTATCATCCCCATTTTACAGATGGGACCATTGTGGTAAATTAAGTTTCCTATCTCAGCACCTAGTAATGACCTCGCTGAGTGAAGCTCCATCTTGCTCTGGAGTCTGTGCTGCTAAACAAGATGCCTGATTGTTTTTTAATGAGATTGCTTAAAGATCTGTGATAATTTGGTGTGTCTGAAATAACAGTGGGAAGCAAGATGTGTAGTGTCTGGAAAGTTCACATTTCAGTACTTCTCTTGCATAGCCTCAGAATGAATGGTTTTTAATGCGTGCTCCCATCTAATGTGTACCTTTTTTCCTCTGACCTTCTCGCCCAGGACCAAAAAAAAAAAAAAAAGCAAATACTGCAGCACACATACACACACGCACACCCCACAAGCACACATGATCCCAGTAAGTGAATTGGGTTCATGCAGTCAGAGTGGACTTGCCTCTCACGTGGTCACAGAACAGCTTCTAGCCCAGGCCTCACCATCCACTGCACCTGCCTTCTCCTATTCTGAAGCCCACTGAGGGAGTGCCCTGACTCCATCTACGTGCCAAATTGCTTACTTATTATTTTTTTGGGTAATAACTAAGCAGAAAAGCCTAGCTTTACAGAAGTAATTTTTCTTTTTTTAAAATTAATTTTATTTTATTTTTTCAGGATTCCAGGACTCATTGTTTGTGCACCACATTCAGTGCTCCATAGTAATTTTTCAAAATTTTTTCCAAATTGGTGACTTTGAGTCATCATGTCGGCTAGGTCATCAGCCACTATTGGTTTATTTCAATCAGTTATCCATTTATTCATTCCTTTGTTAATGTTTAATGTTTATTAACTGTTAGACACTGTAATGGGAGCAGGGGCTATCCAGATGTGTAGAACACAATCTGTTGTAAAATTTGCATGTGCATTTTAATTTGACTTCTAAGCAAAATNGGGTGGCTCAGTGGGTTAAAGCCGCTGCCTTCGGCTCAGGTCATGATCCCAGGGTCCTGGGATCGAGGCCCACATCGGGCTCTCTGCTCAGCGGGGAGCCTGCTTCCTCCTCTCTCCTCTCTCTCTGCCTGCCTCTCTGCCTACTTGTAATCTCTCTCTCTGTGTCAAATGAATAAATAAAAAAAAAAAATCTTAAAAAAAAATAAAAAAATAAAAATAAAAAGTTAAATTTGCATGTGCATTTTAATTTGACTTCTAAGCAAAATAGCCTCATCAAACTTTAAACTTGGAGCCCACTTTTGAGTAAAACCTTCCTGTCAACACAAGACTCTCTTTTCTTTCATGCTATGACAACTCCAAACTGCTATTCTTTTCTCTTATTGTGAATGTTAACATACTCTAATCAATACCTTGTATGTATTAGTATGCATCTGTATTAATGAAGAACACATTTGAGTTCTAAATATAAAATAAGGCACTATTTTAGGCAAAAATAAGTGAGTAATAATAGGCTAGTTTTAAATCATGGAACTGATTTGAGACTTTAAAAGAAAACTGAAGGTCTAACAAATGGAACCTAAAATAGCAAGTCCATTAAATCAGTACTTGGTTCACACTAATGCATGGAAAGAAATATGTAATAAAACGTGAAACTGTAAGGATATAAAGAGGAATATCCTTTATCATGAGTGTTGGAAATAGAATAAGTCTCACTTCTCAATATAAAAAATGATTATGCAAAATAGAGGCCAACTGGGACCAAATGGATACATTTCAGTGGGGACAAATAGGGGACTCCTTTGGGTCTCAGTCTAGGGCCAGTTTTGAAATAGAACTTTGGAACCAAGTTTTCTCTTCTGTCTGCTTTATTCATTATTGCATTCCTAGTGCACAGAGCAGGACCCTCACCTATAGTATTCAATGAGTATTTGTTGAATGAATGAAAGAAAGTATCATATAGGCAAACTCAGACAGCAACTACAGATATAACAAAATCTGATAGCTTTATAAAGTTATATTCTGCATCACAAACCTCATAGTTATATACAGAAATCACACAACTAGTGCAAGGGCAGATAAGAACTGTTGTATGATGGCAGTTAGCTGAAACAAGCTACAGAGAGTATGTTCTGGAAACTAATTATCTCCAAGTAGCGCCTTCCTGCAGAAAGTTACTGCTGCATGATATTAGCCCACAAGTGAAGTTTCCAAAGGCAGATTTTCCTTTCCAGTTTGGATATTTTTAATGGGGAAAAATATGTAGATGTTATGTGAGAGTATCTGGCTAGCTGATTGCCATGTGAATCTTAGAAAAATACAGAATTTCTTTTTTGTAACATTTCAGAATTGATCTTCACAGGCCTTATTATTTAAATCTTTGAATAATGCATAAAAAAGAAAATAAATGAAAGAATATCTTCGCTCCCAAGTGGATCTGTAGTTGACTTTTGAGTTCAATACTCCTATGTTACTTCCTTAAAGCAGCGTTAGTAAAGGAAGCTGCTTGTCACATGTAGCCATTTCACAAGTTGTGTGAAACAAAACAGAGAGCGAGCCCCCAGCAGTCTGGCCCGCCAACTCTGGAATGATCATCCTGTTGCCAATTACTTCTAATTCTTTAGGGAGAGGAGGGCATTCAAGAAGGTGCCAGCGCTCACAAACATTCATTTATTTGTTTAAAATTATCCATTCACAATTTACTGACATTTACAAATATATGCTGTATGTTCCCCAGGCTTATTAGCTGTAAGAATTTATCCAAAAGAAACAGTATCGAATAGAGACAAGCATTTAATCCAAGGAGTCTCTATAATAGGAAGGGGGAGGGGCAAGAAACAAAAACAAAAAAAAGAACCTGAACACCCTATACTTGTAACGGAGTGGGAGTTAACTTTAACAGATACATTTCAAATTAAATGTCACTGTGCCTTGAAAATGATGTTGTGAAGTAATGTTAATGTAAAATGCGCACATGGTATCTTCTTAAATAGACTGTTTAAATATATACCAGACATGAATTAACTTTTTTAAATCTCTGGTGGTGTTAGGAGAGAATTTAATTCATTTTTTCTTTGTTTTTGTTTTTGCCTGTTGCATGTCAGCAGAGAACATATAATCCACTATGAATCTTTATTTAGGATACAAGAGAATTGTAGAAGTATACATTGGAAGCTCAGTATATTTGGAGTGACTGAGAAAACTATTGGTCTCTAGTGAACATTTAATTCTGTACTAGAATTTGAGGGGTTCACGGTTTCCTTATATTTTTCTCCAAACTTAGGATCCTCCTGTTGTTTACACCACCTGTTGACCATTTCTTCTCTTTATCTGAACTCTGATTTCCAAAAGATACTTAGAAGAAGCCAAAAATTAGCATTGCACAAACCATCTAATGTCCCTAAAGAAATACACTGAGACTTTCAGCATTTGTTTTGATGCCTTCAGTATCACCCATAATTGTCTCTCGTTTTCCTGGCCAAATAGCATGAATATGGGGACATGAAACATAATATAGGGGCGCCTGTGTGGCTCAGTCAGTGAAGTGTCTGCCTTCAGCTCAGGTCATGATCTCAGGGTCCTGGAATCAAGCCCCACGTTGGTCTCCCTGCTCAGTGGGGAGTCTGCTTCTCCCCCTCCTTCCAGCTCATGCTCTCTCTCACTATCTCTGTCTCTCTCAAATAAATAAATATTTTTTTAAAAAGTAATATAGGAGTATTGAAGCCCACCAAATACACTGGGAATTAAATGCTGGGATAGTATAAGAGAGAGACTGTAACATTTTTGCTATGATAAAAGCAGATTGGGTGACGGATTAGAGTCAATTATTGGTATATACCCGTGAGAAATAGGGAAAAAACAAAAACCAAAAAGGAGAAAAGTACCAGGTCAGAGCTGTAGGATCACCTTCTGTTCAAGTTTCTGCATACAGTCCACCTTTATGACCATAACTTACTCTGTGGAGGAAAACTGCACAGATTCTGAATGATATACTCCGTTTTCTTTTTTAAAGATTTTATTTATTTATTTGACAGAGAGAGATTACAAGTAGGCAGAGAGAGAGAGGAAGAGGAAGCAGGCTCCCCGCTGAGCAGAGAGTCCGATGCGGGCCTCAATCCTAGGACCCTGAGATCATGACCTGAGCCGAAGGCAGAGGCTTTAACCCACTGACCACCCAGGCACCCTATACTCCATTTTCTTTAATCCCTTTAAGAAAACTTCTTCTCATCATGAAATTCGTCTTAATTCCCCACAGAGAATTTACTTTCAGTGTAGTTGAGATCAAAGGGGAATTGAGTTTATTGCCGGTTTCCGGCCCACCCTGATTTACTGGGGCAGCTGCCTTTGGTAACGGCCCCATTAAAAGGGGTTGAGAGCAATCTCTGGAGATCTTTAACTTCTGTCATGTGGCTGTGAGCACCTCTGTAAAGTGCACACGACTCCTAAAAGAGCCACACGTCCTCATTAGAAAACTGTAGACAGCCTTCTGTGTTGCATGAGATTTGTGGGGGCTTTTCTGGGGACTGGGCCATTGGCTTGATCTCTCAGGGTTTCAGATTTGGACTCGTGGAAGGAGTCTAAAAGTTAGGATTCAGTTCAAATCTTAAACATTAGTATATTCAAAGTCATTTCTTATATAGGGCTTATTTTAAAAAATTTTATGCTGTTCATGTCAGATGTACAACATGGCGATTGCACACCTGGATGCTGCTGGGCTCGCCGCCCCCCCCCCACAGGACTACCGTGGTGTCATTGACTAGGCTCCCAGGCGCACCCTTTATCCTTGTGCCTTATTGCGTAACTGGCAGTCTGTGCCACCCACCCCCCACAACCATTACTTTATTTTCCATATTTATTGGTCTGTTTCTGCTTTTTGTTTTGTGGTTTAGATTGTATGTATAAGTGAAATCATATGGTATTCTTCATTCTCTCTGACGTACTTCATGTAGCAAAGCATCCTTTAGTTCCATCCATGTGGTCACAAAGGTCAAGATTTCATCTTCTTTATGGCTGAGTAATTTTCTACTGTATGTATATAACCACATCTTCTTTATCCATTCATCTGTCAGGGAATACAGGCTGTTTTCATGTCTATTGTAAATAATGCTGCAATAAACATAGGGGTACATATATATTTTCTAATTAGTGTGTTTGTTTTCTTTGAAGTACCCAGTGGTGGAATAATTAGATGATATGGTATTTCTATTTTTAATTTTTGGGGGAACCTCCATCCAGTTTTCCATTGTAGCTGCACCAGCTTGCATTCACCCAGTACTGCACAAGGGTTCCCCTTGCTTCTCATCCTTGCCAACATATGTTGTTTCTTGTGGTGTTGATTTTAGCCACTCTGACAGGTGTGAGCTGTTATCTCATTGTGGTTTTGATTTGCATTTCCTTGATGATGAGTGATGTTGAGCATCTTTCCATGTGTCTGGTGGTCACTATATGTCTTCTTTGGGAAAATGTCTCTTCATGTCTTCTGCCCACTTTTTAATTGGATTTTTTTTTTGTTATTGTCACTGAGTCATAGAAGTTCTTTATATATTTTGGATACTAACCCTTTATCAGATATATCATTTGCAAATATCTTCTCCCTTTTAGTAGATTGTCTTTTCATTTCATTGATAGGTTTCTTTTCTGTGCAAAACCTTTTTATTTTGGTGTAGTCCCAGTGGTTTATTTTTGCTTTTGTTTCCTTTGCTTCTGGACACATATCTAGAAAAATGTTGTTACAGCCAACGTCAGAGAGATTTTTGTCTTGCTCCTTTTTGTGATATTTATGGGTTCAGGTCTCACATTCAGGTCTTTAAGTCATGTTGAGTTTATTTTTGTGTGTGGTGTAAGAAAGTGGTCCAGTTTCATTCTTTTGCATGTGGCTTTCCAGTTTTCCCAACACCATTTGTTGGAGAGACTGTATTCTTTTTTTATCATATATTCTTGCCTCCTTTGTTGAAGATTAATTGACCATGTAAGTGTGGGTTTATTTCTGGGCTCTCTATTCTGTTCCACTGTTCTATGTGTCTGTTTTTGTGCCAAAACTACATGGTGTTGATTCCCATAGCTCTGTAGTATATCTTGAAATCTGAGACTGTGATGCTTCCAGCTCTGTTCTCCTTTCTCAAGATTGCTTTGGCTATTTGGGGTCTTTTGTGGTTCCATACAAATTAGTACTATTTATTCTGTGCAAAATGCTGCTGATACCTGGATAGAGATTGCAGTACTTTGCCCATATGAGGGTTTGTTTTGATTTGTGCATTTTATAAAACAAATTATGGTGATACGCATTCAAAAATGATAATGACAAATATGTTTGTGTCAACTTTTGAGTTTACAGAGTACTTCTATGAGTTGTTTTCTAGTTTTTAAAACAGCCTTTTTAATAGGTTTTTCTATTTCTTATTCTAAGTTTGACAAGCCACTAGCTGAGAATTATAGAGGATAAATAAGCTTGCCAAATTTTGCAGGTAGAAAGTTTTAAAAACAGAATTTAATACTCTGATTCACTAATTCATTCATCATGGTTTATTGAGCATCTGAGGTACACAAAGCTCTGTGCTAAGTACTCAGTTGTGAGTGGTAGAGAAAAGCAGGAAAGAAGGAAGGAAGAAAAGAACATTAAAGAAAAAAGGAAGGAAGGAAAGAAACGTGATCTATTTTTGAAACTCTCTAAAGCTCTTTGCTTTATCTTACCAAAATATTTCTCAATAGTTCTTGTAAATTGGCTTTCACATACTTATCAGTTAATTTATTCTTGCAAATAAATTATTGATTTATTCAATAATTGTTGAATTAAGTCTTCATAGAGAAGATTACAACTGAATTTACTCTTGGGGAGCTTGGTCTATTAAGTTGTATAGATATGTAGATAGAGATCACAAAATCATTGAAAATCGGTGCAGAATTCTATCAGGAAACAGGGCTACAGATTTGAGGACATCATGTACAGGAGTGCAGAATACATGGGCTTGCTCTAGTCTGGAGTGGGGTGAACGAGGAAGGGAAGTCTTTATGAAAGAGTGGTCTTTGAGATGAGATCAGGAGGCAAGGAAGGAATTAGGTAAAGAGCAGAGATGGGGAGGGGGGGAATTCAGTGTAGGAAGAAGGGACCCCATGTGCAGTGGCTAGAGGGTATAGGGAGCCTGGTGTTTGAATGACACAAAAATCAAACAGTGTGGCCCAAGATCCAGAATGGAGGGGCCTTGTAGTTGGTCATGTTAAGGATCTTGGTCTAGGCCATTGGAATGAGAGGTTGCTGTTGATAGTTTAAACAGGTGAGTTAAATGACTGTGTTTGAATTTTTAATGATTGCTCTTCTTGAAGACTGGAGAACAGGGTTCATGATAGTCGACATGGACATAATCTTTATAAAGCTATTTCATCAGTTCAGGAGAGAAATGATGGCTTCATGGACAAGGGTATTTGTTGCTGAATAAATTTTATAAATATTTGAGAGGCAAAACCATATTGGTAAGGTTTTAGAAATCAGAAGTACAGGAGAGATATTGTTGCTATAAACATTGGGGCGCATGTGCCCCTTTGGATCACTACATTTGTATCTTCAGGGTAAATACCCAGTAGTATAGTTGCTGGGTTGTAGGGTAGCTCTATTCTCAACTTTTTAAGGAATCTCCATACTGTTTTCCAGAGTGGGCTGCACCAGCTTGCATTCCCACCAACAGTGTAGGAGGGTTCCCCTTTTTCCATATCCTCACCAACAACTGTCATTTCCTGACTTGCTCATTTTAGCCATTCTGACAGATGTGATGAATTATCTCATTGAGGTTTTGATTTGTATTTCCCTGATGCAAAGTGATAATTGAACACTTTCTCATGTGTCTGTTGGCCATTTGGATGTCTTCTTTGCAGAAACGTCTGTAATGTCCATAAATAGCCAAACTATGGAAAGAGTTCAGATGTCCATCAACAGATGAATGAACAAAGAAGATGTGGTATATATATACAATGGAATACTATGCAGCCATCAAAATGAAATCTTGCCATTTGCAATGATGTGGATGAAACTAGAGGGTATTATGCTAAGCAAAATAAGTCAATCAGAGAAAGACAGTTATCATACAATCTCACTGATGAGAAATTTGAGAAAAAAGAGAATCATAGGGGAAGGGAGGGAAAAATGAAATAGGATGAAACCAGAGAGGCAGACAAACCATAAGAAACTGTTAATCTCAGGAAACAAACTGAGGGTTACCTGGGGAGTGGCGGGGTTTAGGGATAGGGTGGCTGGGAGATGGACACTGGGGAGGGTATGTGCTATGTGAGTGCTGTGAATTGTATAAGACTGATGATTCACAGACCTGTACCCCTGAAACAAATAATACATTGTATGTTAATAAAAAAAAAATTTTTTAAGAAGTACCGGGGAGAAAAGTATTAGAAATGAATCTGAGATCTCAATCCTATGTCATTGAACAGATAGCCATGATTGAGAAAGAATGTTCTGAAAAGAATCCTTGTCTTTGTGTGTCGTTGTTTGGAGGAACAGGAAGTGGAGCAATGATTGTGAGTTTTATTTCATGTATGTTTTTACAGACTTTGAAAAAATCTAAGTTCCAGATTTCAAATGTACGACTTTGATTCACAGAGACGAGAACTGATGTGGAGAAACTTACATACGTGGGTGTCACATCCACGATGGCTGTTGTACTGGGCATGGGTGAGTTTCCTAGGAAACAGTTAAAGGACAAGGAATAGGATTTCAGTTAATCGGGAGCCTGGGGAGCTCATTCTGTGAAGCGTCTGCCTTTGGCTCTGGTCATGATCCCAGGGTCCTGGGAGAAGCCCGGGAGTCTGCTTCTCCTGCTACCTGCTGCTCCCTTTGCTTGTGCACTCTTTCTCAAATAAATAAATAAAATCTTAAAAAAAAAAGATTTCAGTTAATAAAAGAACAGGATGAACTTCCCAAGGAAAATGAATAGTAGGGCTCAGAGACACAGGAAGGAAAAAAATAATTGTAGTGTCTGAAAAGGTGAGAGTTTCACAAGAAAGCAAGTGTGTTGTCAGAAGTGGAGTCGTGAGGGATGTTAGGGTGGCAAAAAACCCAAAGACCATTACATGGAGTTGTGTGGATGTCATGAAAGAGCTTCAGAAGCATTGCTTTGATGGAATTATGGGGGCATTGCATAGAACAGAGCAGGGGGAGGCTGGGAAGATAGGGCAGGTGGCACGTGGAATTCTTCCCTCCTGATGCTCTTATTCCCTCTGTGAGCCCCTCACTAAACATGGCCTCTGCATCTGTGAATTACTGGGAATCAAAAAGGAGACTCTGTTGGAGGTGGAGAAAACAGAAATGTTGGAGAAAATAATTAATATTTAGTATGTATTTAGTAGTCTGATAGCATTATACCAACTCAGGTATTCCTACACTACATTATTAATATGCTACAGTATTACGGTCTTTTTTCCCCCCTTCAATATCTTCTTGAACATCTGGCTGCCGCCTATTATGGATAAGTTAACTTGCAAAAATCCATTATGTGCTTCAAAATTAGTTCCATAATTGTATTATCACTATGGAAGAATTGGCTACATTTCAGCATAAAATATAAATGGATCTGACTTTTCTCATTAATATTTGATGGTACATGGTTTAATATTGAATTGAAGCAGAACCCTGAGGTGGTCATGAAAAGGACAATTTATAAATGTGAATTTAACCAGAGACTGATAAAATAAATTTTAGTTTTAGTTCTTCTAGGTGAATGTGGCTTACTAGACTCGATCTACTTATAAAGCATATTCAATTAAAAGTAGAACAACTTTATTACAATGTTGGAGAAATAATCAACATCTCCCTGTTTAATGTTATTCAACAAATGTGGCTTATGGAGAATCAGCAATATCCTATCTTTCTTGCACATACCCTAGCCTCTATCTTTGCAAATAATTGACAGATGTTGAAATATATTCTTGAATCCTCATTTCTTTCAAAGGGGGGGCTGATTGGCTTTATCCATATCATGAAATTTCAACATTATCAAATGGGCTACTTCTGTTCTGTTCTCTTTGCTTACCTTTTATAGCAAATAAATTCTTTTGGTTGTCTTTGTTCTGAGAAGATTAATGTCTACCAGTATACTATCTTATTTTATGTGGAACCATAACAGGCTGTTGTATATTCATTGTGCTTGAGTTTTTAGAAAACAGAATTTTAAAAACACCTAACAAATAACCCCATCTCTTCCTAATGAAACTGTGGGTTTATTGTAGAAATTCAAAACTGTGGTTTTAAATAGGAAGAAAAGCACCTGCTTGCCATTTTGTTTTAATAAGTCTAAAAGGCCTTGAGAATCAGGCATGGTTATTCATGGGCTCTGTCCTTATTCCCTTCCCATGGCTATCAATCTGCAAGTTAGGAGAAATGATGCCTCATCCAACTGATGTTTTGTGAATTGCTTTTTCTCCCCCATTTAATCCCATTTCTATTATGGGAGAAGAAAAACTTGTTATATAATTTCTGGGACCCAGTACAAAGTGACAGTTTAGGACCTCTTGATCAAAAATTCTGCAGAATTTCAAGGCAGCAATAGCCGAAGTTTACACCAGTGTGGTACCTTTCTAAGGGTGGAACCTGGGCAGCTGCACAGTTTGCCGGTGGTTTCAGCCTGATAATGAGACATCCGGACTGAGAAATCTAAGCCAGGATCTCAAAGTCCATTCCAAAGGAAATCGAATACAGAGCTCCCATTTGTATCTCTTACAACACAGTCCTCTCCAAAAGAAGTCCACCATTCTTATCCTCGCCATGCTTTTCTGAACTTAAATATCTATGTGATTTCCATGCGTGTCTCCTACATACATTCTTCCCCCAAGAGCTCTTCTTGGCATTGCATATCTATCAGATGATCTGTGGACTGTCTGCTGATGAAACTCACTATTTTCAGAATGTATTTTGTAGCTCCTTTTGAAGTAAGGCTCCCTTTGTGTGGTCTTATGGCCTTTAGTTTCAAAAATCAAGTAAAATTTTCACAATTTACCCCTTTTGGGGTTTGAAACCTAGATTTGCCCAAACTGTCTTTCATGAGTATTTTATCAAAACCCTTGGCCCAAATCAGGTAGATGCTGGGAGTTTAACACTGCAGACTAAAATGAAGTCTGAGCATAAAAATGAAGTGTTAAATGGAGTATAAAATTGCAGCAGCCTGTTTGAGAGTGTGAGTTTGCCTCAGGCTCTGTGCCGCTATCAGGAGCACTCAGACTCCAGATTCTTCTCAGGTGGACAGGAATTGCAGACTCATGTCTGAGAAATCTTAAAGCGAAAGAGAAGGCAACAGTTCAAAACCCTCAAGACATCCTAGCCCTCTGATTCAAACGTATTTTTAATGTCTCATCAGTTTATTAACAAACATCCTTTAAAAGTTTACAAATATATATATTCAAGTGGAAACATCCAAATTAGAAATTCTCTTTGCGTCAGTCTAAACTCATTATCTTACTTGTTAGGCAGCCCTTTATTTATGGGAGGCAATCCTGCTGTTGATATGAGTGGGATGATCATTGTCTTAACACATGAGGCTCGTTCGAAATGTGCCAATAACCAGATCTGAAAGACAATACAATGATATATAGGGTAGTGATTGATTAAAGTTTTTAAATTTACGCACACACACACACACACACACATACTTTCAAGCCACAACTTTTTTAGGTTTTTAGCTCTTTCTGTTTTTGGTTTTCTTTATATGCTTTTAATTTTCCTGAAGGTACACATGCCCATCCCCAGAAACAGCAATGACAAGACGATAATGTCTTCTGTTTCATTCCAGGGAAGTAGCAAAGCTGCTCACGGAGATCAGTAACAATGCTTTTTAAGTACCATCTCAACCACATATTAAATGATCTACTCCTATCTATTGACCACATTGACATTTAGTTTATGATGTGTGTTTCTTTACTATTCAAATATGACAACAGTGTTTTTAAAGTTGAATTAGTGCTCTAAAGGTTATATTTAGACCATGGTTAACTTCCAGACCTACCCAGTCCTAATGGCTATAATAATGAATAGCAGTAGTAAACAAACCCACGATGTTGGCAAAGAAGATCAGAAGAGAGATATTTTGAGGAGATGCTTTCTCTATTTAAGAAATGGTAATTTGTCCTCTAATGAACATTTTATGAGGTGGAGTCTCATCACTTAGCAGACTTGGAGACCATGATAGCCTTCCTAATTACTCTGTTAATGGTGGAAGCATAATGGAGATGGTGCTTATAAGCACAAGAAAAGTCAGGAGATAATTACTCTGGTTCTTGAGTAGAGTGGGGAAAAAAATCATCTCAGAAATACCCTGTGACAAGCGCCACATTGCAGCATGTCTTGAGAAATAAACTAGGATCATTAGCTGTTTTTAGCAGTCTGTTATTATACTAGCTTTTTAGTTTCCAACAAAGCAGGTCAAATTATCACAGTAGTGCACAGGTTCTTAAATCCCCTCTGTGAGATGTTTCAGAATGAATGGATATCCAGAAAGAAAAAAATATGATATTTACTAGAATATAGGTGTGTCTAGTATATAAAGTGCCTAACTTACCCAAACTGAAAAAAAAAATGGGTAGAGATCCACATTTTGGAACAATTTCTCTTTTTCAAAATATAACACATCATAAGGCTATTTTTTCAAAGGACTTTTTCTAATGCAGGTAGTATCTTATGTTAACAGATTATAAACGACCTAAATAAAGACAGACTGGGTTGCAAAGGAACTTATATTGGAGTTTTGAGATTTCATGCTCATTGATGGTCAACCTAAAATCAAGACCATGTCACACTGGAAAATATCAAGAATATCAAGGAAAATGTAGTTAAGCGACAGTAAGATAGATGACGTACTCTGATCTTCCAAACTGGGGCGGGGGGGGAAAAGGTAGTTTTCCCTGAATTGTTGAAAAGTTCAAAGACACATATTTAGATCTGTCCAGCAATTCATGCAGACTTATACAATTTATGTAACAATGTTGCCTTTGCCAGAAAATAATAAACTAACAACATACCCTCAAAAATATAAAGCAAGAATTTCCAAAAGTACAAGAATTTGTGGGAGACTTTGTCACATATCCCTTTTTTTAAAGTTGAGAGATAATGTGACATTTAGGAAATTTACCCCAGTACTGATGTAAGGAGGGACTCATCTGATACCCAAAGACTGGTATCATTCTCACTTCACACCCTGACCACATCGAGTTACATTACAAAAATAAAAATGCATATATTAAAACTTTAGTTATTTATGTATATATGTCTAATACATGATCAGAAGTCAGAAAGCAAAATAGAGTATGTGTAGAACCAAAAAAATAACAAAATATCCACTATCAAATGTTGTGACTTTAAGGTAGAACCAGTGGGTATTTTGTCATCCTAAAGTCTTTGACTAGGAATGACAACAAAACCTGAAAATTAATAAGCATCTAATTTTAAAACTTAGAACAGCAGGGGGCGCCTAGGTGGCACAGTTGTTAAGCACCGATTTTGACTCAGTTCTGGGGGTCCTGGGATGGAGGGCTGCCTGGGGCTCCCCCCTCAGCGGGTAACCTGTTTGAGATTCTCTCCCTCTCCCTGTGCCCTGCCTCCAATTCATGCTCACTCTTTCTCTTTGTCTCACTTTAAAATAAATAAAATCTTGGGTGCCTGGGTGACTCAGTGGGTTAAAGCCTCGGGCTTCAGCTCAGGTCATGATTCATTCATGGTCCTGGGATTGAGGCCCGTATCAGGCTCCCTGCTCAGCGGGGAGCCTGCTTCCTCCTCTCTCTCTGCCTGCCTCTCTGCCTACTTGTGATCTCTCTCTCTCTCTCAAATAAATAAATAAAAAATCTTTAAAAAAATAAAAATAAATAAAAACTTAATAAAAGATAATTTAGAGCAGCAGAATAACTCCCAGACTCTAAATGCATAAATAATACGTATAAATACCAATTAATGAAATGAGTATTAAAGTTATAGTAAAGATGACTGTTGAAGATGTTGAAGGAGGATATTCAAGTGATTAAAAATTTGGAAAAATCTAGAAATATGAATTGTACCAAAGAGAAAAGACACAGATAAATTATAGTAGAAATGACAATGAGAATATAGCCAAAGATCCTAGGAAAGAGTGATTATTATGAAAAATATTAAGTCAATATATTGAAAAATATGGATTCCTAGAAAAATAAAATTTGCCTAACTGAAGAAGGAAAAGAAACTTGTACTTTTGTTGTTGTTTTTTATTTTAATTCCAGTAGAGTTAACATACGGAGTCATGTTTTTTATTTTAATTCCAGTAGAGTTAACATACGGAGTCATATTAGTTGCAGGTGTACAATGTAGTGATTCTTCTTTAATAACTAAGGACAGTAGTTAAGTCTTCCTACAAGACAATGTCAGGACTAGAAACCTTTGCAGGCAAGTTATATATAAGGAAATAGTCCAATGATACAGCAAATAATCCTGAGAATAATAAGATAATGAATTTTTTCTGACATTTTTTATGAGGTAAACATAAACTTGATAAATTATCAAGCAAATCCAGTGCAGGAAACTAAAACTGCAGGCCTATTTGCAAAATTCCTAATGAGAATATAAACACTTCAAATCCAGAAGTTATAAAAATGTGTACTTGTATTTATTCCCAGAATGTAAGGTTGGTATAGTATTAGAAAACTGATTGAAATAATATACTGCATTAAAAGAAGGGAGACAAGAACATGATGAACTCAGTAAATTTTTAAAAGTTTTTGATTAATTTAAATACCCATTAGTGATTTAAACCATATCAGTAAACTAAAAATACTGTAAAGGTCATGTATTCCCAAACACAAAGTTCTTTTAATAATATCATATTTAATGGTAACATGTTGAAAATAATCCTTCACAACCCAGGACAAATCAAGGACGCCCACTCTCACTACTTCTACTTTATGCTATGATTGAGAATTTTACCAGTTGTTAAAAAAATGTAAATTTTTTAAAGCAAGAAATTATACTTTCATTACTTTTATGTTATGCAGAAAGCCCAGAAGAATTCATAGGCAGGGGTTTAGAATTAATGTGCTTTGGTAGGTTACTGGTTGCAAAATCAATTTACAAAAACCTTGGTGTGTTTTCTGTTTTTTGTTAGTTTGGTTTTTTTTGGGGTCTTTTTTGTTGTTGTTGTTTTTACCAACTACAGTTAGAATTTATACTTAAATAGGTATCATGTGACAATACACAAATACTATGATGTGCTTAGGAATAAATATCATTCATGAAAAATTACAAACCTTCCTTGAATAACCAATATCATAAGTATTTATAATTATACACTTAATTATGGGGTAGAAATAAATAATTATAATGTATATATAAAGTACATAAAGTAAAGTATATAAAGTAATTATAAATTATAAGGTATATAAAGTATATGACATAATATTAGAAATTATAAAGATTTGTTATATAGAAAGAATATAAGTGAAACTGTATGTATAAATAAAAATTTCAGTAGAATGTAATGAACAGAAAAAACTCATAAAAATTGATGAATAGAGCTTGGATATAGATCAGAGGGGAAGAATAGGGCTGGAATGAAAAAAAGGTCTCGTTTATATGGACTAGTGACATTAATGGAAGAGAAAAACCTATAGTGCCTCTAGGGACACGTGACTTGATCTTGGGATCATGAGTTCAAGCCCCACGCTGGGGGTAGAGTTTAGTAAAAAAATAAACCCTGTAGCACATCTAGAGGACACCATAGAAGAATATATTAACACATTTATAATGTGATATTGGGACAGATGTCTTAAAGCAAAGAGAGCACAGACATCCATGGTATAATTGACCAATTCAATAGCATTAGCTTTGAGAACTTCTCATTGTCAAGAGACACTAAAATGAAAGTGAAAACATAAGTCCTAAGCAGGGAGAAGACATTTGAAAGTAATATCCAGAATATATAAATGTTATGCGTAAATCAATTTGATAAATACAACTAACCAAATTTAAAAAAATGGTCAAGAACACATTATTGGGAACTTCATGGAAGGACCAAGAATCTAATAGAATAGCTAAGCATTAACTTAAAGAACACCAATAATTCAAAAGAAATATTTAAAAAAAGGGAGACGGGGCAGAAGAACGACTGGACATTTTTTAAGTAGGTCATAGAAACACAGGTTAGAAAGAAGCAGCGGGCATAGGACTGAGTGTCTTCCTGCTGGTTGGGGCATTGATAAGATCCAGGAGTCGCAGGACAGTAATGGGAATCTAGGAGAATGGGACTGTGGACACTTTCTGCTGAGCTCAGTTCCCACCAGGAAGGATATTTAGACAAATTAGAGGCCAGTGTGAGAGTGAGAACATCTGTCATTTCCTCTTGAATTAAATGTATGGGGAAAGTATCTAGAGCAGGTTTTCTTCCTACTTAGTTTTAGTGACAGAAAGCCCACTCTTGGAGCAGAGTATGGTCAGGTGTTCTGCTGTTTCATGTGTCACAAACATCTGCAGTGTATATTCTTGGATCTGGTTGGGGTCCTTTAAATCACCAGTACTGGGGAAGGGACCTATTTCAGATATAGGTGGCAAGGTGAGATTTCAGCACCTGTCATGGTTGGTTACAAACACAAGTTATGGCTCAGTAGACATGCTGGGTAGATGTTCTTGGAAGTTTTCTCACAAAAAAGGAAGTTTATAGGTAATTCCACATAACTCAGACTGTCTGCATATGCACATACACACATATATTATGTGTGTATCTGTGTGTGTGTTAACTTTTGCCTGAACTAGTTCACTACTGAGCCTATGTCCTTCGTGTATGTCCCAGATCCCTGCTTCAAAGTGTATGCAATTTTTCTAAAAATAGAATAGGTTGGGGGCACCTGGGTGGCTCAGTCGGTTGAGCAGCTGCCTTCAGCTCAGGTCATGATCCCAGGGTCCTGGGATCGAGTCCCACATCAGGCTCCCTGTCCCGCAGAGAGCCTGATTCTTCCTCTCCCTCTGCCTGCTGCTCTGCTTACTTGTGCTCTCTCTCTATCTCTCTGTCAAATAAATAAATAAAATCTTAAAAAAAAAATAGAATAGGTTGTATGCTTATTAGTGACATTCTCTTTCCATTTTTTCTTTTTCTCCTGTATGAGAATACACGCTTCTCTTCAGAGGAGTGGGTTAACTTCTCCACCTCTCTCATCAGTGATGATTAGGTGACGGGGATACAAGGAAGTTCTAACTGGGAGCCTGCATTCACATACATTTCCATCTGCCAGACAGCAATGACGAGTTAGTGGGTGTAAAGTAATTTGTCTTGTTACACACACACTTTCTTGTTTGTGGACTTCGACATGATTCTGCCAGCCACCCGGGCTCACACCTTTATATATGGGTTGACAAAACATCTTTAATTACCTCCTAATTAGCTCCTATATGAAAACACTTGTCAAATCAAGAGGAGCCAGTATTAATAATAAATGACCATTGTCTGAACACAGTCTATTTCAAAGGCTGTTATTTATTCTTTTTTCCTTCTTTGCAGTGGGCATAGTGTTGTAATAGAAATGACACTTTTTTTTTGGAATGATGTAGCCCAGGATTTGAATCTTTGATCAACCACTTACTAGCTACATGTAAACAAAAATAAATTTATTGATTAATTTTAGCATAATTTTCCTAATTAGAAAATGAGAGTGTTAAATACTACTGAACTCTAGATTGAAAAGAACGTACATAGCGTGCTATGTGCAAAATACCTGAATGTTGTTGTACAGTTTTCCACTGAACATTAGGAACAGGATCACTAGGCACTGTGCAGTATTCTGCTTAGGACTTTAAACATGAACAACAGGATTTCTCCCCAGGGTTCATAGCTTCATAGTCTAGTAGGAGAGACAGAACTACAGCAGACCGTTTTAACAGAGTTTTGTTAAGTACCATGATAAAAACCTGTGTAGCGTATCTTAGAAGCTGGGGAACTAACAAGGGGACTAAATCTTGCCTACTCTACCATGTTAGTGACTGGGGTGAGGTGGAATGGCCTGTAGGACCATCCACCCAAGGACAGAGGTGGGGGAGTATAAAACTTCCTTCTTCTTAAGGCTCCTGTCTGCCCAACCTCATCCTGCCTTCTGATGCTGAATTTGAATTCCTGTCTGAAAACCATGGGGAAAATTTCTTGCTTGAAAGACATGAAAGGCAGCATAAGAAGTTTTAAAATGTCTAGCATGTTGAAAAGTGCCATTGGTATTTTGCTTGGGATGGTGTTGAAACTATAGGTTGCTCTGGGAAGCATAGACATTTTAACAATGTTTATTTTGATCCATGAGCATGGAATGTTTTTCCATCTCTTTGTGTCTTCTTCAATTTCCTTTATAACTGTTCTGCAGTTTCTGGAGTATAGATCCTTTACCTCTTTGGTTAGGTTTAAAATCTTAAGATTTTTGGTGCTATTATAAATGGAATTAATTCCCTAATTTCTCTTTTTGCAGTTACATTGTTAGTGCATAGGAAAGCAACTGATTTCTGGCATTGATTTTTGTATCCTGACAAATTACTGAATTATTGTATGAGTTCTAGTAATTTGGGGGTGGAGTCTTTTCAGTTTTCCACATAAAGTATCATGTCATCTATGAGGAGAGAGAGTTCGATTTCTTCTTTGCCAATTTGAATACATTTTATTTCTTTTTGTTGTCTGATTGCTATTGCTAGGACTTCCAGTACTATCTTGAACAATAGTGGTGAGAGTGGGCATCCTTGTATTGTTCCTAATCTTAAGGGAAACAAAAAATCCTAAAATTTGTATGGAACCAAGAAAGACCCCCGAATTGCCCAGGAAATGTTGAAAAAGAAAAACTAAGCTGGGAGCATCACATTGCCTGATTTCAAGCTATACTACAAAACTGTGATCACCAAGATGGCATGGTACTGGCACAAAAACAGACACATAGACCAGTAGAACATAATAGCCCAGATATGGACACTCAACTCTATGGTCAACTAATCTTCAACAAAGCAGGAAAAAATATCCAGTGGAAGAAAGACAGTGTCTTCAATTAATGATGCTGGGAAAATTGGACAGCTATATACAGAAGAATGAAACTTGACCATTCTCTTACAACATACACAAAGATGAACTCTAAATGGATGAAAGATCTCAATGTGAGATAGGAATCCATCAAAATCCTAGAGGAGAACATAGGCAGTAACCTCTTTGACATTGAGCACATAGAACTTCTTTCAGGACATGTCTCCAAAGGTAAAGGCAAAAGCAACAAAAGCAAAAATGAACTTCTGGAATTTCATCCAAGATAAAAAGCTTCTGCACAGCAAAGGAAACAGTCAACAAAACAAAGAGGTAATCCACGGAATGGGAGAAGATATTTGCAAATGACACCACAGACAAAAAGCTGATATCCAAGACCTATAAAGAACTTCCCAACCTCAACAACCAAAAAACAAATAATCAAGTCAGAAAATGGGCAGAAGACATGAGCAGACACTTCTCCAAAGAAGACATACAAATGGCTAACAGATACATGAAAAAATATTCAACATCATTAGCCAAGAGGGAAATTCAAATCAAAACCACATTGACATACCACCTCACACCAGTTAGAATGGCAAAAATTGACAAGGCAAGAAACAACAAATGGTGAAGTGGTGGAGAATTCTTCCACTGTTGGTGGGAATGCAGGTTCGTGCAGCCACTTTGGGAAACAGTGTGGAGATTCCTCAGCAAGTTAAAAATAGAGCTACCCTATGGCCCAACAATTGCACCACTGGGTATTTATCCCAAAGATACAGATGTAGTGAAAAGAAGGGTGATATGCACCCCCAATGCTTCTAGCAGCAATGCCCACAATAGCCAAACTGTGGAAGGAGCTGAGATGCCTTTCAACAGAGGAATGGATAAAGAAGATGTGGTCCATATATACAATGGAATATTACCTAGCCATCAGAAAGCATGAACACCCACCATTTGCATCAGTGTGTGTGGAACTGGAGGAGATTATGTTAAGTGAAATAAGTCAAGCAGGGAAAGACAATTATATGGTTTCACTTATGTGTAGAACATAAGGAATAGCATGGAGGACACTAGGAGAAGGAAGGGAAAAATGAAGGGAGAGAAATTGGAGTGGGAGATGAACCATGAGAGACTGTGGACTCTGAGAAACAAACTGAGGGTTTTAGAGGGGAGGGGGAGGGGGACGTGGGTTGGCCTGGTGATGGGTATTAAGGAGGGCATGTATTGCATGGAGCACTGGGTATTATACACAAATAATGATTCATGGAACACTACATCAAAAACTAATGATATATTGTATGGTGACTAACATAACAAAATAAAAAAATATGTCTATTTCAACTTAACCACATTCATAGAATATTATCCCTGAGTGGTTTTGTTTTCACCCACTGTTCTTTTCTTCACTGACAGATTGAAAGATTAAAAAATAAAACAAAACATTTAATTGGTCCTGTTCACTGGCACAAGCTTCAGGATGATAGCTCATTTCTCTTATATGCTACTTTTGTGAAAGGATTGATGCAGAAGAACCAAAGAGGTGTATTCATTTCCTCAAACCCATAGCTGATGTCTGTTCTCTCTTCTCAGATAGTGGATATCGTTACCCCATAATAGGATGAGATGCAGTCCTGATAATGGTATTTCCTCCAAGATTTCATGAGTTACATAAAGTGGAATCAATTCCACATACCACTCCTGTCAAAACCGCTTTTGCCAAAACCCATTAAAAAATAATGGATTTCGAATGTTTATAGCAGCAATGTCCACAATAGCCAAACTATGGAAAGAACCTAGATGTCCATCAACAGATGAATGGATAAAGAAGATGTAGTATATATATACAATGGAATACTATGCAGCTATCAAAAGAAACGAAATCTTGCCATTTGCAACGACATGGATGGAACTGGAGGGTATTATGCTGAGCGAAATAAGTCAATCAGAGAAAGACAATTATCATATGATCTCTCTGATATGAGGAACTTGAGGGGCAGGGTGGGGGGTTGTGGGGGGTAGGGAGGGAAAAATAATGAAACAAGATGGGATGGGGAAGGAGACAAACCATAAGAGACTTCTAATCTCATAAAACAAACTGAGGGTTACTGGGGGGTGGGAGGGTAGGGATAGGGTGGATGGGTTATGGACATTGGGGAGGGTTTGTGCTTTGGTGAATGCTGTGAAAGATGTAAGCCTGATGATTCATAGACCTATACCCCTTGGGCAAAGAATAAAAATAAAATTAAAAAAAATAATGGGTTTTTACTGGTGTTTTCTCTTAGAATTTTGTAAAACATAAAATACCTTGTTCATATTTGCAAAATTGGTGAATAAAGAACTGCATCCCTTGTGGAACAGATGTTTTGTGGGATACAGAAAGATGGGTCTTGGGAAGCTGCACAGAGGTAAAGTGTGAGCTTCAGAGGAAAGCTGCACGGTTGAGGAGATGTGCGAGTGGAGCAGAAGCACAGAGGACACATCTCGGTCATGTGCAGGGAAGTACGGAAATTCATGTACCTGTAAGACTAGGGCCAATTGCTGCTTCAGCCTGCCTGGTCCTGACAGTCAACCCATTTTCTCCCTGGTTGTCCCCATATTTTCTTGAAAGTACCAAAACTATAAAGCACAAGTTGTGAGCATCTTCAGCCTTCCTCCAAATTAAATGTGAAGGTAGCTGCCAGCAAAATGGAAAAATTATTTTAAACATCTTTATGGTGCTTCTTTTCTTTAACTGAAGGATAATTGTCAGGCATTAATTTCAGGCATCCAACCTAGTGATTTGATATCTGTATACATTACAAAATGGTCACCACAGTAAATCTAGTTACCATCTGTCTCCATACAAAACAGTTTTATTGATTATATGTCCTCTGCTGCACTTTCCATCCCCACGCCTCATTTATTTTATAAATGGAAGTTTGTACCTCTTCATCCTCATCACCTATTTCATCCATCCCCTCACCCACCTCTCCTCTGGGAACCATCAGTTTATTCTCTGTATCTTGGAATCTATTTCTATTTTGTTTGTTATTGTTATTATCTTTTACATTCACATATAACTAAAGTCATATGGTATTTTTCTTTGTCTGAATGACTTAGTTCACTTAGGATGATACCCTCTAGATCCATCCATGTTATCAAAATGACAAAATTTCATTCTTCTTTATGGCTGAGTAATATTCCAGAGTGTGTGTGTGTGTGTGTGTTTGTGTATGCACACGCACACGTGCATACACACACACATACATTCCACCTCTTCCTTATCCATTCCTCCATTAATGGATGTTCAGGTTGCTTCTCTCTTGCCAATTTTAAATAATGGTGCAATGAACATAGTGGTATGTATGTGTTTTTGAATTAGTGTTTTCATTTTCTGTGGGTAAGTGCTTAGAAGTGGAGTAATAGATGATAGGTTTCTACTTTTAATGTTTTTAAAAGATGTGTTTACTTATTTTAGAGAGCACACAAGCAGGAGGAGCAGAGGCAGAGGGAGAGAATCTGAAGCAGGCTCCATGGGTGAGTCTGATGTGGGGCTTGATCTCAGGACCCTAAGATCAGTACCTGAGCCGAAACTGAGAGTCAGATGTTTAACTGACTGCACATCCAGGCACCCCTCTCTTTTTAATTTTTGGAGGAACCTCTATATTATTTCCCACAGTGGCTATACCAATGAATTTAGTTATTTTGATTGACTGTGAAATAAATCTATGTAAAAAACACTTCATTCTAGGACAGATCTCTCCATCTTTTTTCTGTTCATTAATTTTGTTATTCATCAAATAACTGAATGCCAGACACTGGTTTGAGATTTCTTGCAGTATGTCATTGGAGTCTTATTTTACCTTGTTCTATAAATGTAGGTTACCCTAATTCACAGGGAGGAAACCTGTCCCAACTCCATGGGACTAAGAAGAGAGAGACTTTAATTTAGGTCTTTGATTCCAAAGTACAGCCAGTGTTTTGTTCCCACTTGGTCATCTGGCAAATACCTTCTGAAACTGGATGGAGGATTGGGAGCAATGGATTAATTCATTATTAAACTTTTGAGTGCTCACAACAAACCAGGGACACATCTAGTTGCTGGTGTTCCGGCAATGTACAAAACAAAAACCTGCCTCTAAAGAAAATAACTTTCTAGATACATAGAAACATATCCTTAAGTGCTTTATTGACTTTCTACCTGGTTGGCCAAACCATAGCCTATTAGATTTTTGAGAATAGATACAATGTGTTTCACTTCAAATACCCTACTGTCTGATGCAGTCATTATTTAATGAATCAGTCTATGAACTAGGCATGTAGATATATAATATGGTGATTTCAGTGCAGTGACCTGTCATATTGACTAGGCTTGAATCCTGGAGTAATGACTTTTTGTTGTTTCCCCCCTCGAGTAATGTATCTTCCCTGTGACAATCTGGCCATCTGTAAAATAGTGTAAGAATAGTGTCAACATACAGGTTTTAATACTATGTATGTGAATGGGCACATTGGAAGTCCTTAGAGGGGTTCTTGGGGGAGAGTGAGTTCTCGATTAATGTCACCCAGGAGCCATGGGCAGCTATGATGTGATGTAGAGACATAGGACTTGGCTTCAGAACTGAGCCTCTGTCTTTCCTAATTATATGACTTCATTGTGGCTGTCAGATTCTCTGAACCCAGGTTTTTATAGTGACATAAATATAAAATTGTCATTCTGTTCTTGAGAAAAATTTTATTATGAGGATTAAATATGACAAGAAGGAGTCATTCATTCTAGAACTATTATATAGCAAATATGGTAGGTGATAATTACTGTCTTACTTGCTGGAAATAGGAACAAAAAAAGACATAGGTATGTGTTTATGGAATTTACAGTGGAAAGTTAATTCATGAAAATGGATATTTTCTCCCTTATCTACTTTAAGTTTGGTTTATCAAGCCTGGATGAGATGAAATATTTAAAGAGTGACTTGTGTACCTAGGAATAGCATGAGACAGTCATATTTGTGTTTATCATGGTGGGAACTAAATATTTTTTCTAGTATTGTAACTAAATCAAAGATTTCTTCTTTTTATATTGACAATCATAAAGAATTGTTTTCCTTTAAAATTTGAATTTTTACATAAACCTCATTTGTTATCTCTCTCAGACTGCTTTAAATTATTTTAACAATGCATCTAAGGATTTATCTTCAGAGGTTAAATATATATATCATATATATATTTCCCAACAGTGAAATTGAATTTGTAGGAGAAGCTGTGCAGAAACCAGAAATGGTCTGATTTTGGCTTTGACTTTCTGTAGATCAATTTTTTGTTGTTGTTGCTAATGCAATGAACAAATGACCTTTAATAGGTGACTTCAAGTGATGGAGGCAGGCTGGATCTGAGGACGCAGAGGGGGTCCCACAGGACCAGCCAGGAGGGCCCCTAGCTGCGTGCAAGATAGAAATCAACCGTAAACCAGAAGGGAGTGAGAATAGAGTTCATTGAAGGTAGAGAGAGATGATAGACAGGTACAGACAGAGTTTCTGGGAGACTCAGGAAGAGGGAGAGTCTTGTCTTTGTGCAGGACCTGGGGATTTTATTGAGGACTGTGGTCTGGTGTATGTGCCCTGTCAGGCATCCAGGAACCAGTTAGAACAAGGAAGGACAAGTGTACGGGTGTCCTCCATAAGTCATACTTATTCCCTGGGGCCAGGGGTCTTGGTGCGGAGATGTCTAGCACGGTAGCCTAGATTACACACATGGTAGTCTTGTCTGGTCACTCCTTTGATGTTATCTGTTGTGCTGGAAGACTCTGAGGAAATAATTACCACCTTGTCCCTTACAAGGAGGACATACATTATTTGTACTACGAGGCATGTGTAAGGTGGGCAAAAAGAGAAAACACGAAAAGGAACAAAAAGCAGATTTTTATGGAATTTTTACGTGTTCCTATCTCAGAAGTAGTGAGATAACATACACATACTTTTTGGATATCAGTTTCAAATTTACTTATGTTTTAATATAATTTACAAAAACTTAACCGTTCATCTCCGATTTGATGTTTTGTGGACATAGGTTTCTAAGCTTGTTAAGAGTTTTGAAATTTCAAGTAGTATAAGCCATTTTGGGAAACTTCTGGGAATAATTATCTCTTAAGATCACAATCCTTGCTGTCCCATTTCCTCCCAATTCAGCTAGGTATCAGTGGGTGTATTTGGGCAACAGCGTGCCAATGAACACACTAACATTCGAACACTGGCTTCCGCAGAAGCAATGACCAAATGTGTACAAAAGGGTGGGTGAACGTGGTGACTCTTGGGGTATGAGTAGCGGGTGTCCAAGGGGGACGCTGCATGTTTTCACAGTAAATAGGCTTTTTAACATCCACAAGCAATAGTATGACGGTGGTCTCACATGTAGCCTGTGCCCAGACTACTGATGCCAGTTTCTCTCTGTGTGCACAACTTCATCCTTCCATGGCGGGATGCCATTGTGGCCAAAAGTTAGCCTTGCAACAGTAGGCTTATTATGGAAGACCGAGAGAAGACAGGGCATTCTGATTCACACCAATTCTGTTTCATATGTCATAACCATGAACTTGGCAAGGCCTTATCAGGGCATATGTTGAATTAATTGGGCTGCCTCATGCTGCTTAATTAAAGCCTGAGGAATGGTGATTAGTTGCATGGAAGGAATAGCACAGCCAAGTATACCATGCTTTTTTTTGTTCCTTAACCACCTAAGATTTCATCTTTAGCGATAGTGTTTGTGGGACCATCAAGTTACCCCAGAGATATCCCTATTCAGTAAGAGAAAAGCTAACAAGCCCAAAGGATTTTACCATGAATCTGTTCATTAGACAAGACACAGTTCACAGATCAGTTGCAATGTGGATTTCAGCCCAAACTTCCTACAGAGATCAAAGCAGAGGCACTTGTCTTTCCACATTGCACATTACATTTTGAGACTTAAAGCCTGGTACTTAAAAAAGATTTTGCTTATCTGTCTTTTCTGTAACATTTTAAAAGCCTTACAGGTAGGATGGATCGGAGCTAACTTGTTAAATGCAAATATGGCATATGTCATTTGTATTTAAATGACTTTAACATCCTGCAATATTACCTAGAGGTTTGCCTTCCAAATGGGCCTGAAGAATATTTTAATGAAGTCAGCTACAAGTAAAAACTAATCTTAAGAGACTGTATAAAGTGGCTTAATGCATTAAACTCTATGGAAACATTGATTTTAAAAAAAAAAGGGAAACGGAAAATTTTGTTTGTCTGACCAATCCATTAATGCGTTGAAGTTCTGTTTCTTTTAGTCAAACATGTTAGCCAGTAATTTTTTTTTCAATTTTATTTCTTCTCCAGAATAATGTGGGAATCATTTCTTTGTTCACAAGGCCATCCCTTCTTTGCTTCTGAGCATCTTTGTCTCCCCTTTCTAGCCCTCCTCTTCCACCAATTCCTTCTCTATCACCTTTGCGTAGCAAATGGAAATAATCCGATTGCAACCCCTTATTTTAGCCCCGTGGGAACAAGGGGGCTAACCCTGAACTGTTAGCATCCTCCGACTTCTCTCCAGATGCAGTGGGGGTACAATCCATGCTCCTCCTCTTTGGGCGAGCATTGCTCTGTTTGTGCCTTGGATCCCACCGCTCCCCTACTCAGAAAGTTCACACCTGCCAACATTTCTTAGCTTTCTGGCACCCTCCATTTTTTCCCCTTTTATTGGATTGTTTGCATTCGCCTAAAAACAAGGACTAGTAACCATCTTTTAAAAATTGATTACTTCCCTCTCTAGCTCATATGCTGCTTTTTCCTTCTTCCCAGCAACTTAGTAAAAAATGCATATACTTGCTGTGTCCCCATCCTCAGGTGTCCTTCTATTCCTGATTTATTCTAGGCTTCTATCACCAGGTAGAATTAAGGTTGTGTGAGTCCCTGATTTGCCAAACCCGGTGACTGCTCCTCTCTCATTGCCTTGTAGAACCCCTTGGCCATATTCAAGCAGGGCTGACCACATCCTGTCCCTTAAGAAACTTTCCTAGCTTCTGATGTGCCCTTGCAGTCTCTTTTCCTTTTTCCCTTCTGAGCCCAGGATTCTATTCTGGAATCTTTTCTATTTTCTCTTTTCTATTCAACATTGTTTGCTAGGTTAGATACTGTCCTAGGCATTAAGCAGCTTCTATATGTTTATTAACTTTGTGCTGACATCTGGTCTCCAGAGGTTCACATCATATGTTGCACTTCTTGGTTGATCTCTCCTCTTGAATATTCAGTAGTTACACCAAACTTACTTTGTATTGTTAATGCTAGATTTCCGCTTCCTGCCCAAACCAAGCCTGGCCTCACCAAGCCTTTCCAATAGAATTAGTTGCATTATCCACCCAATTGTTTACCTCACAAACCAAGGACTTAGAAATCACCTTTAATTCTTCTGCGTATTTCAGTACCTGCCTCCTAATTATCCACCAGTCCGACGTTGGATCTACTTCTCGAACGTAGTCTGAATCTAGCCACTGTACTTTTTTTCCCCTTCTAACCCGTAGAACTATAATCAAGGCCATGGTGTATGCCATTGTTCATGTTGTATACAGTTTTGATTCCCAGCCACCAGCATCTCTCACAAAGATACTCCAGGAACTTTCCCTACTTCCCCATCTCCATTCCTACTCACATAAACAGCTGTCTATAAAATATCAAAGGTAAGCCTTTCAAATCAGAATAAAGCTAAAAAAAGAAACAAATTCTTAAAAAAAAAAAAAAGAAACAGATTCTATCATTACGATGCATAAAACCAAACAATGGCTGCTCTAAGTTTTAGACTACATTTCTTACAAAATTTCACAGGATCCCAGGTCCTACAGACTACACCCACCCACTTGGACCTCATTTCATACCACTTGACTGCTTACACCATATACCAGACTCGTGAGAAAATTGTAGTTCCTGACGAAGGGCTTTTATTTGCTGTTTGCTCTACTGGAAACATAATGCATCCTTCACATTCAAATTTCTGCAAAAATGTCTTTTCCTCCAAGATATCCTTTATGTTAATATAATCAAAAATACCATGCCCATCCATGAATAGTTCTGTTTTTTTATGTTCTCATTGTTACTAGTGGGTGGGACAGTCTACCTGTGTGCAGGGTGATCTGGGTCCTTGGAGCCCCCGTGAGGGGATTTCTTGGGGATCCGCACTGGAATAAAGACAACAGAAGGTAAGCAGCAAGTGCAAAGTAGTGTATTAAAGGAAAGAGAATCTCAAGGTGGGAGAGCGGGCAGGTTCCTGGAGGTAGAGGTGGCCCTAGGTTGCTGTGCAATTGGATGTTATGGGGTCTCTCTGAGCTGGGAGGGCCTGTGACGTGCAGAGGGGTGGTCTCTAATGGAGGTGATTCCAATGCTTTGGGGGACCCATCCCACAGATTGGAAGCGGGGTTGACTTTACAAGGTTTGTACCAGAACCATCTGGCAGCCTTTCTCCACCGTGGGGGGCTGCACCAGCCATGCAAGTGCACTGTGATGAGTCTGCGGGTTACCCCAGGACAGAAGTGGAAGGCAGAGTGCCTATTCCACACCCGTCAGCCCCAGGGTCTTGAAGCCATGAAGTCAGGATGTGGTGCCCCAGGCTTCCAGGGTGTGCTCTATTTATCATGTCCTTGCCTCCAGCTCCTGTCTCTGGCCATTTCCCCTCAAGGATGAGTGGGCTCCACCTCAGGAAGTTCATTCCGAGGCTCTTGTCCACCTTCCACCTAAGGTTAGTTCTACATGGAATTACAGGAGTTCTCTGCCTAATTGTGTACCGCTGATCTCCCCCAGACTGTGAGCTCCATGAGGGCAGTGACCCTGCCTGTGTTGCTCACCACCATCCTCCTCCTCAACTATGACTATACAGGATCCATCAGAGGCATTCAGACACCAGGTGTTACATAATTTTATTAATGGCCCTTCTCCCTCATTTTAGAATACGATCAGGTTTCCCAGTCATTAAGCAAAATTCTCTGTCCTTATGAATTAGTCTTACCCTCCCATTTTTTTTTATGGCAAATGTCACTGATCAGTTATAATTTGCTGTTTCATTTCCTCATCTCACACCCCTCCTGATTCCTTAACACACACAAACATGCACACATGGGCACACATACATTTATATGAAGGGAAATTTATAAGGGTAGGGACTATAAAGCTTTTAAAGGCTACTGATAAGAAGTCATAAAGTGACCATGATTTTCCCCAAGAAGTCCTATGGTGTAATTTTTCCAATCCTTCTATCGTTGGCTTCATGGTAAATTACAAAATTACTTCAAAAATAATTTTTTTTGGTACTCATGCTACTGCGTCCTCCTGGCTCTGTTTCTTCTGGGCCTGACATCTGTCATTTTTACAAATTCTGTCCCTGCTCCCTTCCTGTGCTCAATCCCAAACTGGCACCCACCTGCAGACGAGGTCTCAGGCTCTCCCATGAGGACCAAGGCTGCAACCGCTCCCTCCTTGTTGGTACAGCTCATATGCCGCGTCTCCCACTCTTTCCTCATGTTCCACTCCTGCATTTCTCAAAGCATTTCTTTACTGTCTGCACACGTCTCAGAAATTGAATCTTCCAGAATTGTGTGTTGAGAATCGTATTAGAATCTCTATCCTCTTCTGTCCTTCCTTTGCCATCTGGTCCTGCCTGTGGTCCGTTTAGACTGAGACTCTGCTTCTTCTCTCTTACTAATACTAATCTAGTTCTACTTTTCCATAAACTCATAATCTCTTTCTTCCCCAAACTCTGTGTACAAACAAATCCAATTTTCTAAAATGCTACAATTACCATATCCTTATTCGTCC
The DNA here is from genome assembly GCA_002007465.1 of Ailurus styani. Taxonomy (NCBI): domain Eukaryota; kingdom Metazoa; phylum Chordata; class Mammalia; order Carnivora; family Ailuridae; genus Ailurus; species Ailurus styani. Next base: position 261,943 of record LNAC01000948.1, on the reverse strand, counting down.
TTATAACCGAATGCAGATTCTGACTACAAACAGATTAAATCTATCCTCAAGTTATCTCAAACTCCAGTTATATTTTACCTCTCCAAATGGAACTGCTAACTTTCTGGGGTGTATTGTAGGCAACACAATGAATCGGGTTGCTTCAAGTTGTCTAGCTCAACTACTCTGGTCGGTACCCAGGGCATGAGATGTGAGATGGGCTACGCTGTTTCTAAAACAACTTGAATTTGAAATTTTAATTATTCACAGTGTTCTTGATGTAGCAAGATTAAGATCTAGAAGTATCATTTATTTTTTGCACAAGCCTATCAAGAGTTCAAGTCCCATAAACTTCACAAAGCTTTCCCTGTTTGTGAAGTCACAGAACTGGTTTGGTTTTCTTATTCATGTATTATGACATGTAATTATTTCCTTGTATGTTGTTTATTTGTTGGTTTGTTTTTGTATGTTATAAATTTTTCCAAAAGATCCTTTGAGAGAAGAGATCTTTTATACTTTGCTTATATGCCTAGTGTTGACCAAATAGCAGAGGATTATAAAACTGTTCAATTGTACTGATCCTCTTTGCCTTCTATCTGTAACCCACCATTCCCCTGACAGCTTGCTACTAGACAAGTCACCTTGCCTTTATTACAAATGTTTCCAACTGGTGCTATGGGTCCGGGCTCCCAGATGCTGCTATAATTAGAGCCCTGAACTCTCTCAACCAAAACCCTCACTTAAAAGCAACATTCATTTCGTGACCATTACCACGTATAAAATCAGGGGAAAGAGTTGATCCTTCCTGGAAAAACCTAGCCTGGGAGGCACCGTTTCTGGGTATGGGAAATAGCTACTGGTCCTGGATGACTTATAAATAGATTTTTAAAGATTAATTTCATTTAGTGAAACATTCCTATTTATTGAGTTTATGCATTTCTTTCATATATTGTACATTCTTAAAAATGTAATAAATACATTTTTGTGTATACACTAACATGCATGTTGTTGTCAAGGGAGAATCACATGTTAAAATCAAAGCTTAGATATTAAAACATTTTTTAAGGGGCACCTGGGTGGCTCAGTGGGTTAAAGCCTCTGCCTTCAGCTCAGGTCATGATCTCAGGGTCCTGAGAACAAGCCCCGCATCAGGCTCTCTGCTCAGCAGGGGGCCTGCTTCCTCCTCTCTCTCTCTCTGTCTGCCTCTCAGCCTACTTGTGATCTTTCTCTGTGTCAAATAAATAAATAAAATCTTTAAAAAAAAGATTTTTTAAAAATGAAGACATATAAATTCAGACTAATTAGTATTTTGCATAATTTTTTGTCCAAATTACAAATTTTATTTCAAATTTAATATTCTTAGCTAATCACGGAAATAGCATATTTTCATGGTTGACTACATTGCAATGTGCAATTTGCTTGACTTCAAATGCATAATATACTGTTTGAACCATTATGTACTTAACTCAGTGAACCAAATAGTGAAGTGGTTTAATTTTTGCACATTTTACAAATGGAGCCACAAACTTTATTGATCAATCAGCATACTTTAGTGGTTCAGTTTAATGTGCATTGCTGAATGAGCCATATACTTTATAAGAATAGCTTTATATGTTTCTGGAATTTAGCTGCAAACTCTCCTACCCAAAAGAAATACCTTAGTGGTTCACTGGCAAAGTCTGTTGCCTTGTTGTTATCTCAGACTTTACTGGTAAAGCTGTGTTCTCTGTGTAACTCGATTCCTTATCAATTAGTAATTTGATACAAATGAAATTATAGACATGAATGAACTCAAGACTTAGGTACTGACATTTTAGGAGACCTGAGTGTCAAAATATATAGTTAAAAAAATGACAAGAGGGGTGCCTATTTGGCTCAGTTGGTTAAGCGACTGCCTTCGGCTCAGGTCATGATCCCGGAGTCCCAGGATCAAGTCCCACATCGGGCTCCCAGCTGTATGGGGAGTCTGCTTCTCCCTCTGACCTTCTCCCTTCTCATGCTCTCTCTCACTCTCTTTCTCTCTCTCAAATAAATAAAATCTTTAAAAAAAATGACAAGAGGGAATAGGTGTTACCCACTTCAGCTGTTTGGAAAAAAAAAATCCTTTTACCAAATAATTTATTTGGGTGAATTCTAATTAAGCTCTTTCTCTCTCCCCAACTTTCTATCTCTCCCTACCATTGATTGTTTATAACATACTTAGATGCACCCTACGAGTTGGATGAGTCTATAAGGAATTGAAACTTCATGATAGTTGAAAATCAAACATCTAACATGGTCCCCAATGATTATACATAATCTTTTTTGCCTTATTAAATGAAATGTCATCATACCTCTCTCACACTTTCTATTCTATCCAAGCATGAATTGGCGAATATCTGCTTGTGTTCTAATAGATTTCTTCCCCGTTTCACTGAATGTTGGTTGAAATTATAGACTTACTTGAAAATTACGAAGGTGATTGGAAATTATGAAAAATAACTTACTGAAGATAGTTATAAGTTATTACTAGATCTCCTGACTTTGGTATATAGAAAATTTTTATTTCTCAATAGATTCATTTTAACTACTTTTAACAATATTTTAGAGATTTTTTTAGTGACTGAACTTCAGGAGTCTATTCATTTTCTATAGTTATATATATCTGAGTGTGTGTGTGTGTTACTTTGACTTTAAATTGTTCTTCTTTTTTGATGACATTACCTGTTTCTGAAAACATAGTGAGAATTTTGACCTCAAATTTTAAGGTGAAATTGCCAAAGATTTTTATAGCTTTATATCCCTTGGTTCTTGGTTTTAGTATCACTCCAATCATATTTTAGACTTCTCTATGTTACTTTTTTTTTTATGTCCAGAATTAATATTTATTTAATATTTAACAAATTAATTCATTAACAAATACCTTTGATCGTTTTTATTCAGTGCGGACTGGCTTCATGTTATCCATTAGAGGCCATATGAAAGAATTTTGTACCAGCCAAAAACACATAAACCACACACAGAGTTTGTGAAGAATACAGCATTTTTCCTAGAGTCCGTGAAAAAATAAAATGTGATTGTAGTAGACTTCATTGAAAATGGAGGGGAAAACTTCAGAGCATTTGAGGTTATGACCGAATATGTATTTTTACCCTTAAGTTATTTGACTAAAACAGCATATGCTACTTTTAATAGCTAATTAATGTCCCCTTTTCTGAATTATTATATTTTTAAATCATTTTTACCTACAAAAATACTTTTCTTTCTAATGAAAGAACTAAAATTATTTTATAAAAGTTTTTAAGATCTTTATTAATTTTCCCAAAGTCCTCTCTTAATTTCTTGATACACAAATCTTTTTTTTTAGAAGTGCCCACATTGCTACTATTGTCTATTTTTCAACTTCAATTTTTAACTAGTCCAGTTCTATCTTTAGATTTGAGCCAGTTGTCCACATGCCCTTAGAAATCTCATGAAACTGCGTTTTTGGCAAGATTTTGAAATTTACATTACTCTTTATTGTCAAGAAGAGTCATCATAACTGCATATATTTGTGGATCTCTCTTTTTTTTTAATGTTATGCTAGTCACCATATAGTACATCATTAGTTTTTGATGTCATGTTCCGAGATTCATTGTTTGTGTGTGACACCCAGTGCTCCATGCAATACGTGCCCTCCTTAATACCCACCACCAGGCTCACCCATCCCCCCACTCCACTCCCTTCTAAAACCCTCCATTTGTTTCCAGGAGTTCATAGTCTCTCATGGTTCGCCTCCCCCTCCGATACTCGCCTTCATTTTTCCCTTCCTTCTCCTAATGTCCTGCATGCTATTCCTTATGTTCCACAAATAAGTGAAACCATATGATAATCGACTTTCTCTGTTTGACTTATTTCACTTAACATAATCCCCTCCAGTCTATCCATGTTGATGCAAGAGCTGGGTATTCATCCTTTCTGATGGCTGAGTAATATTCCGTTGTATATATGGACCATATCTTCTTTATCCATTGGTCTGTTGAAGGGCATCTCGGCTCTTTCCACAGTTTGGCAATTGTGGGCATTGCTGCTGTGAACATTGGGGGAGCACATTGCCCTTCTTTTCACTACATCTGTATCTTTGGGGTAAGTACCCAGTAGTGCAACTGCTGCATCATAGGGTAGCTCTTTTTTTAATTTTTGGAGGAACCTCTACACTGTTTTCCAAAGTGGCTGTACCAATTTGCATTCCCACCAACAGTGGAAGAGGGTTCTCCTTTCTCCACAACTTCTTCAACATTTCTTGTTTCTGAAAGAACTAAAGTTGTATAAGTATATAAGTCCTACTGTTAGCTCCAGTATTTTATAACTTTGGAAAATTAATGTAAATAATTAAATATTTTAAAAGAAAGGAATAGGTGAATATTCCTTTTCACCCCTTTTTCTCCAAAGGTAGAATTAAATCTAGGCCAAAGAGATGTAGCAGTTGTTGATTTATTGAACAAACAATGTTCAGATGTGTTCTTTTTGCTTGCATTCCTTTCTGGGTAGATTGTAACATGCTTGTCTGGCAAAAAGCACCTTTGTTGGTATCTGACTGTGTTGGGGATTTCACTGATAATTCTCTGTAACAGTCTCACCAGTTCAAGAGAGGAAATGCTACCTAGTGGTATACTTTTTTGTGGAACAAATATCATTTGGATGATTTCAGAAACACAGTGAAAAAAAATATAACAAATAGAAGTATGGTTGCTTGTGAATGACACATGTTATCAACAATATTATTGTCAGAACTTCCTCATTCTCTTTTTGTTGTTTTACTCAGTGGAGCAGAAATGTACCAAGTTCTTTCTGGGTAAAAGTTTTTTGGTTTTGTTTTATTTTAGGTTTATTCATTTATTTTAGAGAGAGAATGCACAGGTGGGAGGGACAGAGGGAGAGGAAGAGGGAATCTGAAGCAGATTCCATGCTGAGCGAGGAGTCTGATGAGGTACTTAGTGCTAGTCTCAGTCTCATGACCTTGAGATTATGACCTGAGCAGAAACCATTGCTTAACCCATGGCGCCACCCAGGCACCCCAGTTCCTGAGTAAAAGTTTCAAGGACCAGTAGCAGAATTTCTTCTGCCTTAACAAAGAAGTCTTGGAAGACAGACCTTTCCTTCACCTTAATTCTTAATTACAGTAATTTTCCAAATACAAATGGGGAAATCTGAACAAGATCTGTGGATTGTAGATATTGCTAGTACAATATCACTATAAATTTTGCAAGTTATTTTCTGTCATTGGGGAAAACAGGATGTGTCTATATTATTTCTTACAACTGTATGTGAATATTTGATTACCTCAATAAAATTATCACAATAAAATAAAAACAAGTTAACTTCAAACCCATGAATTATAAATATTGCCTAGTGAGCAATATATACTTACAACACTGGTTATTTAATGATATTTCTGATGTGCATAAAAACAGATCATGTAGCAAAATATGCCTGTAAGAATTCACTTAAATTTTTGAGGTCCTTTTGGTATTTACATTTATTCCTTTAAAAGTGTCTGATTATAAAATATTTTAATAAGATTATTGTGTTCTGAGAAGAATAAGAAAAACCTTTTAAATACACATTCAATTTTTCTTTAGACTCTAGAGATATCATAACAAGCAGTAGGTTCTTAGGGTTAACTAATAAAAGAAGGGAGAAAAAGATTTAAGATTAGGCCCAGAATCTTGTTTCAAGCATTAAATAGAAAAGCAAATATAAACCAGAATTTCCTTCTGTCTAAAGTCAGCATTTCTTTTAAATTATGATCGGAAAAGAAAAAAATATGATATAAGACCATGATGTCTATAGGTTTTTAATTGGCTTGTATTTATGTATATAATGCACCTAGAATTACAGCATAGTATCTCCATGAGTTCCCTCAAAGACACAGTATGTTTCATTTAAATTTAACATGGTAATATAGAAACAGTATTACCACTGTGTTAGAAAGTTGTGAGTGGCACATCAACAATGCAACAATCAGAATGCTACATTTATATGAAAATTATTATAGATGGAATATTCAGTATATATTGTTCGACAGTGCTTTTTTTTTCTTTTAGAAAAACAACCATATAAATAGGTTATTTTTAGGACTCCAGAGGAGCAGGGACACCTGGGTGGCTCAGTGGGTTAAGCCTCTGTCTTCAGCTCAGGTCATGATCTCAGGGTCCTGGGATCGAGCCCCACATCGGACTCTCTGCTCAGCAGGGAGCCTGCTTCCTCCTCTCTCTGCCTGCCTCTCTGCCTACTTGTGATCTCTCTCTGTGTCAAATAAGTAAATAAAATCTTTAAAAAAAAGGAAGAAAGAAAAAAGGACTTCCGAGGAGCAGAATAAAATCAATCGTAATATTTGACTTATGGAGTGCTGTTATCATTGATCATACACGGGCTGTCTCTATTTCACTTATTTTTATTTAGTGATTTAAAATAATATAGTAAACACCATAAAATCACTGTCCAGCCCACAAACTGGAGCACTACCTAAAATGTACACTTCCAAATGTTTGTTGTTGTTTTTTTTTTAATTTACTTGACACAGAGAGAGAGATCACAAGTAGGCAGAGTGGCAGGCAGAGAGAGAGGAGGAAGCAGGCTCCACCAAGCAGGGAACCCAATGCGGGCCTCGATCTCAGGACCCTGGGATCATGACCTGAGCTGAAGGCAGAGGGTTTAACCCACTGAGTAACCCAGGTGCCCATTCCTGATGTATTTTTATGTTGTATTATTCTCCTAGCACTTGGAAAAGTAACCACTATCCCTAAAAAAAAAAAAAAAAAAATCACATAAGTATGTTTGAGGGAACATGCTTGACCCTGAACTGTGTAAAATGGGTGTTGTTCCATATGTTGTCTTTCTGATATTTTCATCTTATTGGCAGAATACTTTAAAATTGTACTTGAACCACATGTAAGAATAATTCATTCACTTTCACTATGGTGTGTAGCTGAATGACAAATATATACCTCACCTACTTTTCTGTTCTTTCATCAACTGGAAGGTTGACTGTATTTACTTATTTGTACCATTACCAACCAGGAGTCCATGGATATGATGGTAATGATACTCTATCAACCTTGGAGTCTTTTCTTTATAGATTTGAATTTTACACTCATTATTTGTTGGCTTATGCATTATAGATAACTCTTCTCAATTTGTATTGTCTTTCCCTTTCTTAAGATTCTGTTTCCTCAGATAGTGGAATTACTGGATGATATGGAATTTGATTTTTAATTTTTCGAGGAACCTCCGTACTGTTTTCCACAGTGGCTGCACCAGTTTGCATTCCCACCAACAGGGGATGAGGGTTTCCCTTTCCCCACATTCGCACCAGCACCTGTTGTTTCTCGTGTTGATTTCAGCTATTCTAACAGGTGTGAGGTGATATCTTATTGTAGTTTTGACTTGTGTTTCCCTGATGCTGAGTGATGTTGACCATCTTTTCATGTGTCTGTTGGCCATCTGTATGTCTTTTTTTGGAAAAAGTCTATTTAGGTTCTCTGCCCATTTTTGATCAGATTACTTATTTTCTGGGTATTGAGTTGTAGAAATTCTTTAAATAGTTCCAATAAATACCACTTACAGATATACCACGTGCAAGTATATTCTCTTATTCAGTAGGTTGCCTCTTTGTTTTGTTGATTGTTTCTTTTACTGTGCAGCAGTTTTTTATTTTTATGGAGTCCTGGTAGTTTATTTTTGCTTTTGTTTGCCTTGCCTCAGGAGACATATCCAGAAAAAATGTTTCCACGGCCAGTGTCAAAGAAGTTACTGCCTGTGCTCTGTTCTAGGAGTTTTATAGTATTAGATCTCACATTCAGGTGTTTAATCTACTTTGAATTTATTTCTGTGTATGGTGTAAAAAAAGTGGTCCAGTTTTATTATTTTGCATAGTGGGACTGCGTTAAATATAGAGAGCACCTTGGAAAGAATTTACATTTTTTTAAAATTTTTTATTTTTTGAGAAAGAGAGAACATGAGGAGAAGGCATGGGGAAGGGGCAGAGAGAGAGAGTATCCCAAGCAGGCTCCGCGCCCTGCCGAGGAGCTTGATCCGAAGACCCTGAGATCGTGACCCAAGCCAAAATCAGAGTCAGACACTCAACCACCTGAGCCATCTAGGCATCCTAAGAATTGAGATTTTCATAATGCTGCGTCTTCCTATCCATGTTTATTAGTTACTTTTCCATTCACAGTGTCATGCATGTGAGCTTTTATTTCATACCATGATTCAAAACACATTACAAATTGATTAGATAGATAAATGCAAAATAAGTCTCAGCAGAAAACAAGCAGATATGTTTATAAATTTATAATATTTGAATTATAATATTTTATAATATATTAATATTAATAATCGATAAATATATAATAACTTATAATAATTTATAATATTTGAATGGAAGGTATATTTTGGAGATAGACACAAAGCCCAAAAGCTTTTTTTAAAAAATTGACAAATTTGATTAAAACATTAGAAAAAAAAATAGGGGCACCTGGTTGGCTCAGTTGGTTAAGCATGTCTGATGACTCTTGACCTCTGCTCAGGTCTTGATCTCAGGTTCCTGAATTTAAGCCATGTGTTGGGCTCCACACCGGGTGTGGGGCCTACCAAATCAATCAATCCATCAATCAGTCAACAGTATGATAGTAATGTGATGAAATGCAGTTAGAGAATAAAGGAGCTACTTTCCTATACATTTAAAAAATATTTTAAAAAGTTGTAATGATACATTTAAATGCAAATGACCGATTGAAATAAGCTATTACATATATAGGGATATATGTATATGTAAATATAATGCATGTAAAAGTGAATATACACATATTTTATATATAAATATAAAAAAATGCAAAGTTACTGAGTATAAGGAAAGACTATGATAATCAATTACAAAAAAGTCAAAGTTCCAGTTTAATAACAAAAGAACTTCCAAATCCAAAAAATTTAAGTAGAATTATAATGGCCATAAGCAAGTAAAGAACTATACTGCTCCTCCTTGCTCATCAGCTTGACCAAAATGAAAAAAAAAAAAAAAAAGACCCTTAAAGGACATGCTGGTTAGCTACTCTCATACACTCCTTGAAGAGTATAAACTAACAGAACATTTGAGACGTAAGTGTGGCTGTCTTTCAGGTTGAAAATGAACATACCCTCTTTGACCAGGCCATGTTCTTCTGTGAATTCACTTTGAGGAAATGTCTTTGCTTTATGTATGCTTTGTTTATGTATGCAGGATTTCTACACCACTGTTATTTCACTATAAGGAAAATACGAACTGTCTGTGGGTGGACAGAGTGGGTATTTAGATGATGTATCTCCAGTCTGCACTGGAGACAGCATCAGAGTGATTTAAAAGACTAAGATAGGCTGTCCTTTACTGACAGGAACAAACTACAAGGTGCACTCTCAGTTGATGAAAGATACAGGAGAATAATGACTTGAAAACAGGGCCTCATTTGTGCCAGACGCATACTTACCTGTGAGGCACGTGTGAATCTGTTTGGAAACGGAGGTGTACGTGTCTGTACCCGAGTGCTCACTCATGGGTGTTAATCAGTGAGTAGAAAGAGGACCAGAGACTTCCATGTCAAGCACATGATAAACGACTTACTGTGGGGAGAAAAACAGCGTTAAAAGTGTTGACAAAAGGGAATGCAGTATATTTTTCGCAGTGTTCTTATTTGTGGTTAATGTTTTACAAGGAAAACATCTCAGTCTAAAAAACAAGCAAAAACTGCTAAGTCTTCATAACACTGACAATTTATTGCACTCTCCAGCAAGTTATCTGTAATCAATGATGATTGGAAAATGATGGCTAGCCATCCTAACTTCGGACATTCAGGAGCATGTACCTCTGATGAGAGGCTGTGGCCCCCCACCCACCCATTTCCCTGCTTTGATCCAATAAAATTTTCTTTTCCTACTGAAAGCAGATTAGAAACAAAAGTTTCCTAAACTGGACAGTATTTCTATTTAGGTAATAAATCCAAGAATTGTTATAACTGAGAGCCTTTTAATTTGAATTCGAGTGCTTTCTTGTTACACATTATTCTTCTGTAATTGGGGCCTGTCTTCTTCAGATGGGGCCTGGAAAATTAGCTGAGAAAATTATAATCATTCAGACTCCCTCTCATACATGTTGCTCAATGCAGATAACTCATATTTATTTCCATATTGTGTTTATTCCCAGAGTAGCAATATTTAATATGTCCCTGTGTGTCTGATTGGATATTGTTAGAAGGACTGTGAAAACCTGTCTAGAATTCAGATGTTGTAAAGGAAATAACCTGCAAATAAAGTTTTGGTTACTGTGATATTTATCTGCAGGCAGTTATCTCTGGCGAGATTTTTAAAATGTTCCCTTGTCCTGACTCTTATCTCTTGAGAAAAGCACCATGAACAGCTTCCTGCTGGAACAGTAAGATCCTGGAGAAGCCCTTACTTCTGGGCCATTGATGAAAACTTTGGATTTCTTTCTTGATGTTCCAGAAGCTGCTCTATGTGGGATGCTGGCATCATCATGGTGCCAGGAACCCGTGGTGTCTAGTACTGCTTGTCACTGCACATCTGCCCAAGGTCAGCCATCTAAGCATGGTTGCCAGCAGTGAATATTTTCTGCTTTAGGTTTTTTGAGGCTTCAGTAGAAATTTAACACATACTCTGATTTAAAAAAAAAAAGGTATTTTTAGGAAGTGGAAACTGATTTTCATCAATTCCTTTTATGCTGTCCATCATGGCGTCCCAGAGAAAAGTATTATAGCTAGGTCAGGCATTGAATCTTATAGTATTGATCATATTGCTGGAGTGCCATCCCTTTTGAAATTTAGCCTGAGGTGTATAGGACAATTTTTGTTGAACACTCAGATTTACGAAGTTATTACCAGAGCCTGCCTTTCTCTTGCAGCAACACTGCAGCACTGAAAAGTTTTAAAACAGCATAGATTTTCAAACACAAAGATAAGGAATTATGATATATGAATCACCTAGGATTCTGAACTAAATGTTTGTGTCCTCCAGAATTCATGGGTGGAAATCCTACCTCATGCTGCGATGGTGTGAGAGGGTGGGGCCTTTAGGAGGTGACCAGGTCAAGAAGGTGGAGACTTCGCCAAGCGGATTGAGTCGTGTCCTTGAGGGAACAGACCAGAAGTCTCCTTCATGTGCCCTCTACCCTCTGGCCATGTACGTATACAATGAGAAACCAGGAGAGGAGTGTTCTCCCCAGACCTGGGATTTTCAGACACCTCGATCTTGGGCTTCTTAGCCTCCAGAACTGTGAGAAATAAATGTCTGTTGTTGAAACTACCAGTCTCTGGTATTTCGGTTATAGCAGCCCAAAGTGAGAACACCTGGTCTTCTGATTGAAGACTCTAAATTTCTGTATTTGAGAGGATAATCAAAATCTGGAAGTATACACATAACCTTCAAATGTGGTTAGAATAGGTCAACCATAAGAAGACAATACAGCAATACAGATGCCTTGAGTTTTTAGCTGCTTTTCAGTTATTTCCAATTTATTTTGCTTTGTATCTTTCATAACTTCCAAATCTACATTAGTAGTTCCCTCTTGCATTATTTTGAGGATCTTAAGTTCAAAAACATTACAGCGTATATTTCTAGATGGGGACAAACAAGTAGAATTTATCTTTAAACTTATTTTCTTCTAGAGAAGAGAACTAAAGCAATAACTTCTACCTTTATGCTTTACACATTATGCTGCACTCTAAAGAGTGATTGATTTTTTGACAGTAAGCTTTGTGCTTTAAACTCATGCAAAACTACTTCGATTTTCATCTCTTGCATGAGTGACTTGCTAACACTGGTCCAATTTCAAGGAGTGCAACGCTTGAGAGCAAGGGGAACCTGCAGAGTAGGAGGCAGAAAGAAAATTTGTATCATTTATTTAAGAAAACAATAATGGGACAAAAATAAAGTCACCAAGAGGAAGGCCTTTGGTCCAGAGCGCAGATTTGATTTACTATACCTTCTAAAATGATCATATTTCTTTTAGACTTTCCCATTGCAATGGCTGCCTGGCTTAGATAAACATCCACATTTTTGCACATTCTTGATTCTATAAAATCATTTTCCCATTAAAAATTAATGAGTTCCCTTATTCCGACATTGTTTCTCAGGGCAGTGAATTTCACTGGAAGATCAAGATTATATTTTAACGCACTGATCTCACTTGTTTCCAAGAATATCAGAATGTGAGAAGACCAAAAACCCAGGTGAATGATGGCAAACTTTTTGTTTGTTTGTTTCCAATTGTTGTACAAAGACTAACCCAGATAACTTGAAAACTTGCTTATTTTCTCATTCCTGTCCCAGAGATGCAGATGTCCTAGGCCTGAGGCAGGATTTAGGAAGTTGACATATTTGATCAGTGTCCCGGGGTGTAGAGAAACATAGTCCAGTGAGGGATGGGAAAGCTTTCCTTCGGCTTACTGTTTGTACAGGTCCATGTGTGTTAACGTACAACAGCTTAATTTTCTTAATGCTGAAGAGGACGGCATATCATTCACTCTACCAGAATAGTGTCAAAGGAGGAGCTGGAGTTAAAGAGGTTCAGTGGCAAGTAATAAAGAGAACAGTCACGATGAAGAATAGTGGAATGCATGGAAGGCCCTCTGGCCAGGCACACTGCTTCATGTGGGGCTGGCGTGGTAATATTCCACAACACACTGCATTTCAGCGCATAGCGGTGGGGCTCACACATCTCTAAAGAGAATTAAGGACGAGTTATCAGACTATTCCATTCTGTAGACATTTAATGGACATATTTCAAGTCCATACATGTATCCAAGACGACACAGGTTTTTAAGCAACATTTTTAACCTGAATTTGAATTATTCTGTATGGAAAAAGGACAGGCTAAGTGAGAAGAAATATTAACATTTAACATTCAGAGAGGCAGTAAGGTATGGCTGATTTCTTTCGAACAAAGGAATCCATTCTAGAAGGTACTCTGAGCCCAGTGTTCAGTGATGTGCATGAAAGCTGTTTTGAATTTGGAAATAAATGAGACACTCAGAACTCACTTTAGACAGAGCCTGTGTTTGAGGGAGCCTCTGAAAGCCAGAATGTTGATTATTATTGTCAGTTAATTATCCGTTTTCACATTTATTGAGTGCCAGCATTGTGCTAGTCACAGGACAGAATATGGCTTGAAAATTACCAGTTCCTGCAAAGTGGATGCATCATTTTCACTTTGGGATAGGATGAGGGCGTATATCAGGGGCTACTCCTACATGAACTGTCCTAATAAAGGTAAAGAGATTGAACAGTAAACTTCTTTAACAACAAAATCAGGTAGATAACCATTAAATGGAAGTTTTTGAAGAGTGTGGTATTGTTATTCACATAAATTATCTTCCTAAGTTGCAAATTGGGACCAAAATTTCCCCATGGTATTCTCATCACAATTTAGATTCAGCAGAGTCTCCTTTTGCCATTTACAATTCCCTGCCTGCATTTAATATTTATGCAATATTGAATTAAATAAAATCCTGGAGTTCTGCTCCTGTTCATTTGTTGTGTGTTTGGGGGAAGCTGTTCAGAGTTCAATAGAATATGAAAATACACTGTATTATACTCATTATAAACATAACTGCTAAGTGATAGACTATCCTGGGAAATAAACTTCCCTTTCAGGCAACGTTCCCCTGCGTTCTGTTACCAACTCTTAGTTGTTTTGTTTTCTACTGTGAATGCAAGTTGTTTCGAAAAAGATCTACAAGCAAACTTTTTTGTAACATCTCCATTCTGTTTCCCCAGAAAAATACCTGCTACTAGTTGTGCACTCTCTCCCACTCCATTTGCAAATGCGATTTTTCCCCTCATGTCCTCCTCCTTGGTTTTTAACTCCTTTAGCGTATCCGAAATTGAAATCTCACCATTACCTCATGCTCCCCACGTGTAATTTTATCTCCTTTGAGACGTTCTACCAGACCTTAAACACTCCGAATGTGGGGTCTCTCCTGCTTTATGTGTAATAATGACTCCGGTCTTTTGTCTTCCTAAAAGTCAGACCAGGACCCTTGTCTAATGGTTTATTTTCTTTGTGTGTGTGTGTGTATTACATTAGTCACCATACAGTACATCATTAGTTTTTGATGTAATGTTTCAGGATTCATTGTCTATGCACCACACCCATTGCTCCATGCAGTTGTGCCCTCCTTAATACCCACCACCAAGTTCACCCATCAACCCAACTCCCCTCCCCTCTGAAATCCTCAGTTTGTTTCTCAGAGTCCATAGTCTCTCATGATTCATCTCCCCCTCCGATTCCCCCCCCTTCACTTTTACCTTCCTTCTCCTAATGTCCTCCATGCTATTCCCTATGTTCCACAAATAAGTGAAACCGTATGGTAATTGACTTTCTCTGCTTGACTTATTTCACTCAACATAATCTCCTCTAGTCCCATCCATGTTGATGCAAATGGTGGGTATTCATCCTTTGTGATGCCTGAGTAATATTCCATTGTATATATGGACCACGTCTTCTTTATCCATTTGTCTATTGAAGGGCATCTCGGTTCTAATGCATTATTTTCTAAGGATGTTTTAAAAGTCTGGGGCTATTATATATGTATTCTAGATTCCACGTTGTCCAGAAAATTCTTCAGTGCTCTATGACCAAGATTTCCTCTCTTTGAGCATATTCTCCTCTAACTTTTTTTTTTTAGATTTTATTTATTTATTTGACAGAGATCACAAGTAGGCAGAGAGGCAGGCAGGGGGAGGGGGAGCAGGCTCCCCACTGAGCAGGGAGCCTGACACGGGCCTTGATCCCAGGACCCTGAGGTCATGACCTGAGCCAAAAGCAGAGGCTTTAACCCACTGAGCCACCCAGACGCCCTCCTCTAACTTTTCAATTAAAAAGAGCAAAATCTTGGGGCACCTGGGTGACTCAGTTAGTTTTGCGTTTGACTCTTGAGCTCAGGTCAGCTCAGGTCATGATCTCAGGGTCATGAGATTGAACCCCATGTTGGCTCCACACTGGGTGTGAAGTCAGTTTAAGATTCTCTCTCTCTGCCCCTCTCCCTGCCATCTCCACTCTTGTGCTCACTCTCTCTAAAAAATAACTTAAAAAAGTGAAACCTTAAAATTGTCAACGCCGTCATGAGACAACTCTGCTAAGAGTTTAGGAGCTTGGATCTAGAGGTGAGAGAGTCCTGGGTCCTGACCTCAACTCAGACTTCCTTAGCTGCATATCCTGGGTGTAATATCTACCTTTTCTTGGTCTCAGCTAGCTATACATACATACATACATACATACACACACACAGACACAGACACACACACACACACACACACACACACACACACACACACTGATCACGCCAAGCTAATAGGATCAAATTCATTATTTGTGTAGATTACATAGTACAGGGCCTGGCACAGTCTCTCACTCTTTATTGCCCCAGAAATTGAGAGTTCCCCCATAGCCAACAGGTGACGTTAGAGAAACTATCACCTGTCATTCTGTGAGAGAAGATCCATGTCCCTGAGGAAAAGGAAAAGCAGTATCCCATCTCTTTTCTCATTTTGTTACTCCTGGATAGTGATAGTTTGGCTCCATTTTTTACCATGCCTTTTATATATGTTGTCTACTATGTAAAAGTATTTTATATTAGTCTTTTACATTGAACAGTTTCTGTTAAAATATACTTACTTGAATATTTGTATGGACAGAACACCCTTACTATTCTTAGATTGGGCATTTGAGCTTTCCACCATTCAAAAGCAAGCTGGAAAACCTATGGCATCTCATATATATATATATATATATATATATATATATATATATATATATATATACATACATACATATGTGTGTGTGTATTTCTTTAATTTCTAAGGAAAATATCCTGAAAAACTCAAAACATATTTAAGAAAGAGAAACAGATGGCATCATTAAAAAGCATTTTAGTGTTATCTTTTCATCTGTTTTATTATTTTCTCTCTTTGGGTCTTTTTGCTTAGATAATTAGCCTTCTGACAAACAGACTCTTCGAATTCCCATTCCTCACCCATGAATCACTGACGCGGAGGCACGCTGTGTGCAGGCACGAGCCTTTAGTGACAGACTGTAACTGGCCAATTGCCCAGCAAAACTGTCTGAAGGAAACACCTGCATCTGAGGTAGCACGAGTGCCCATGAGTCAAATGATGTGTCGCAGTGATGTATTTAATCAGAAAACATAAAGGGCAAAGGGACCTGTGTCTTACCAATGTCAGGTAGATACTCTAGATTTATCTCTGTCATGTCTCTCTCAAAGGAGATTTTGTAATCATATGTTACCTTTCACAGTCTACTAAATCATTTGTAGATTTGTTCTTTAAGATCCATCTCTTTGCTGTTTATTTAGAGATCATTCAAATAGAAATAAAACAAGACAGAAGAACTGTTCTATTTACACTTACCAAATTTATTTGATTTTTAGAAATGCCACATTAAGTATGTTTAATTCTTTTCTATTTTGTCATATCTGTACACTATGATTTGTCCCATTGAGAGTTAACTACATTGAAAAGCTAAGAAAGAAGAATTTATCATATTTTTCAGGCTTGAGTAGGAGGAGGAATTACTGGGGGGGAAGTGTCAGGAGAATTTAGTGCTGGATATCTAACCAAGAATAGTAGATGTAATTCGCTTCCATAAACATCTGAGAGTTGGGTGTATACTTTTGACTATCACAGATACCTACTTCACAACTGTGGGTATAGTCAAAAGTAAGAACAACTTGTCATACGTGGTCTCTACCTATCTTCAGTCGTGTATACCACATACTTGCTCCAGGATCTGGGTTTCTGCAGCTAGAGAATGGTGATTTTTGTGTTATGGCTAGAACCCATTTCTAGCAACCGTGACTTCTTAGGGGATGTCAGGATGATCTGAAAGGGACAAAGGGAATTCAAGGTAATTTGGAACTTTGTGTTCTTGGGCTGAACAGTGGGCTGTTTAGTGTTAAAACTGAAATTCTATAGGAGAGAGCCCTCTGACAACTTGGATAAGTATCAGTGGAGCCTGCTGTGACCCACTGCCTTAGTTCGGGCTTCAACAAATAACCACAGACAGTGCTTTCAACAACACACATTTATTTCCATAGTTCCGGAACCTGGAAGTCCAAGATCAGGGTGCCAGCACAGCTGGTTTCCTGGTGAAGGTTCTTTTTCTGGTTTGCTGATGGCCTTCTTCTCACTATATTCTAGTGTGGTGGGGAGGGGGAAGAGGAGGAGGGAGAGAGACAGGGAGAGAACCTGATCAGGGGCCTCTGCTAATCTCATCCACCAAGGCTCCACATTCAATGACTTAACTACCTCCAAAGGCCACGCCTCTTAATACCATTACGCTGGGGGTTGGGATTTCAACATCTATATTTCGGGAGGCACAAACATTCAGTGCACAATGTCCACTGATCACAAGAGTGCTTCTCCCCCTGCCCAGCAAGAGATGAGCGACTTTGTAGATGTCTGCGTTCTCTCAGTTATGAGCAATTACTCCAGACGTTATGGGGAGCTGTCTGTAGCTAATGACAGCATCTCATGCTGCATAGCTTCTTGGTCCTTAACTTTTACATATCAGGGGACTCTGATTCTCTGTGATGATTACAAAAAGTCTACGTGCCAGGTGAAATCGAGAGATGGACATAATTTTGTTAGACAACCAGTTAAACTAGTGAGAAAGTTAAAACTGATAGTACATTCTAGGCATTGACAGGAACCCACCTTTTAAAAAGTCTAGTAGGAAAGGGGAATGGGATAGAATTTTAGAGCAGCGTTTTAATTTTTAAAAATGTTTTATTACGTTACATAATCACCATACAGTATGTCATTAGTTTTTGATGCAGTGTTCCACGATTCATTGTTTGTGTATAACACCCAGTGCTCCACGCAATATGTGCCCTCCTTAATACCCATCACCAGGCCAACCCATAAAAATTTTTAATTGTAATTTTTTTATTAAGACTTTTGAAACTTAATTTATCCTTACATAGAGTATTTGATGCATACCTAGCTAATAAATGGAAAGTGGATGGCTCTCAAGTGTTTTAAATAAGAGGGAAAACAAATGCATACTCTATATTTAAATACCAAAATAATTTTGGAAAACGGTATTTTCTTATTTAGACATCAACATTCTCATTTAATAGATGAAAAGTTTGAAAGCAGAGTTGGAGCAACTTGTAGTCACATTAGTTATTTACACTCAACTTAAACAGTATGCGCACTGATGACCAGAGTTGACTTGTTTTCAAAAACCTTTGCACTTACACAGCAGGGAGTAGAAAGCACAGAGAGAAAGATGCCTTTCAGCTGAGCTCTGCTTGGGGACTGCCCACATAAATTGACATGTTGCAGTGAAGCGCTGTTCATTGTTGGACAGCGAGGAGAAAGAACACTCTAATCAGATTGACTAGAACTCCACGTAGTCACTCTGCCACCTCACTGTCCATTTGCCCATGTTGTTTATCTTTTATGATGATACCTTTCTATATATGACATCTGACTATCTGCTCAAACAAAAAACTATTTTGTTTTCTCTATAAACCAGCAGAGAATTTGGACCACACGACCTTTTACAACTACATTCTCGTACACAAGGCAAACACTAAGGACATGTTTTAGAAGCCCTAAATATATTTGAGTTTTCTTCTAACCCAGCAAACTTTCAGGGTTTCTTATAAGTAGTCGTTTCTTGTTAGTGATGTACAGAATAGAAAAGCACACAGTGCAAAAGGGATATGGTGTTGTGACAAGGGAAATAGAAGGCAGCAAGGATGGACAAAATAACAGTATAGGGAAGTTCAGAACACAGAGTAAATTTAAAATGAGAGAAACTTAGAAAACAGTTTAAGACACATTTATTATAGTGGTGACATAAACAATACTTGTAGGTTAATGAGAAAAATAGATGAATGTGGAAGGATAAGAAATGTTTAAACCAGTGATAGTTTTTGATGAAGAGCAATACTGTAGAGCTTTTTGAAGGATGGAAATTTAACTCTGTGTTTGCACTGTGCCAATTTCTAGGTCTTAAGCATCTACTATAGTTTTGAAGTTACAACAGTTGGGGGAAGCTTGGTAATAAGTACCATGGACCAGTCTGTACTATTTTTTTACAACTTCTCGTGAGCTTATAATCATTTTAAAATTTTAAAAAAGGTAAAAATTAATATAGAAAATTGAGGGAAATGTAACAAAATGCAAGGTGCTATAACACTTTCATGAAAGCTCTGTAGGAAGCATTGTAAAATATGTTTTTCAAAACCATAAAAATTCATACACTCTTATACCCTTCAAAATTACTTTAGATCTATTATATTGATTAATATGTCACTTGGCATTTTTTAAGCTTGGTAGAAGGATCAGTGGTATCTAAAAGGTTTTATTTTTAGGCATTTCACAAGGTCAGGAAATTACAAGACTCTAAATATTTTGAAAATAGTTGGAATTTATCTTCTAGCATACATGTATGATCTAACTTAATTGGGTTTCTTTTAATGGATACTGACTTGGTTGATGTGGATGGTGCACAGTTGAATACATAAAAATAAGTGACAAGATTCAAAGAATATTTGGAGTCAATGATGAGTGTCTAAGTTCCACACTGCTTCGTGCACTAAGTACAAATTGGTGATGTTGATTAAATGAACAGAGTCAGGAAGTTAAAATGGAAATAAAAATAAATCTTTCCTACTCAAAGTTATCGAGCAATGTAATCTTCATTTTATAAATGAGACTTTCAGATTCTTGTTTAAGAGGATCACGAGCTGATTCCAACCAAGGTCAATGATTTCAACATTAAACCTTTTATTTCAGAAAATTACTTCATTTTCTTAACAAAGTAGCATTTAATTTTCTCAATATTGGGTGTAGTTCTTTTAGAAGATGTCAACACACCATGACTTGTAATATTTGTGAGTTAAATCTTAGGCCAGATCAAGTTGATCATCTTACATATCATTTATCAGTTTGACACATTGAAGATTTCATATTTAATTTTACATCATGGAAAGATGAATTTTTATGATCTCTTATATATTCAAAATGGTATCATAAAGCTAAATTATTAAGCATTTTTGTTTCAATTAAGAGAGTTCATATTTTCAATTTAACATATATCTTGAATATCATTGGGATATTAAATAGTCTATATAAATTTTCATCACATTTCATTGTTGTTAAAGTTCCAGTGTATTGACATTATTCCTTGAATATACACTAAGTGCATTCAGTCTTCAGAGGTCTTCCTACTTTTATTGTTTAAAATAAGCATTTTACAGAAAGTAATTAGAGCATGATTTGTCACCTCATCCAATCTGGTTTCCCTTAGGATTGTTAGCAGTGATCATTTACATTTGATGTTTAGGTAGACAGTTATATTTATAAATAAGAGAATTATAGATGATGAAATTTTAGAATAATCTGTTTGAGATGAGAGTATCATAGCTCTGAACAAAAATAATGATAACTTATTGGATGTCTTCCTAATAGGATGAGTGATCTTGGCCAAACCATTTAACCCCTCCAAAACAGTGTTCACATTTGTAAAATGGAATAATTCAGAGTCTCAAAATATAGAACTTTCTGTTCTTTGCAAATAACAGTTTATTAGAAAACAAAATTCCCTCTAAATCAACTTTATTGAGTGTTTTTTAATCAAGAATAGATCTCGTAAAAATTAATAAAAGTGGATGTAGTACTTTGTCAAATGCTTTTTCTGCATCTACTGAAATGATCATATGGTTCTTATTCTTTCTCTGACTGCTGTGATGCATCATGTTGATTGATTTCTAATATTGAACAACCCTGGCAACTAGGGAATAAATTCCACATGATCACGGTGAGGGATTTTTTTTAATATATTGTTGGATTTGGTTTGTTTACTAACAATCATGTTGAGGATTTTCCATCTGTGTTCTTCAGGGATATTGGCCTGTAGTTCTCTTTTTCAGTGGTATCTTTACCTGGTTTTGGCATCAAGGTCATGTTGGCCTCACGGAATGAAGTT
This sequence comes from Ailurus styani, assembly GCA_002007465.1. Taxonomy (NCBI): domain Eukaryota; kingdom Metazoa; phylum Chordata; class Mammalia; order Carnivora; family Ailuridae; genus Ailurus; species Ailurus styani. Next base: position 240,939 of record LNAC01000948.1, on the reverse strand, counting down.
GGAAGTTTTCCTTCCCTTTCTGTTTTTTGGAATAGTTTGAGAAGAATAGGTATTAACTCTTCTTTAAAAGTTTGGTAGAATTTGCCTGTGAAGCCATCTGGTCCTGAACTTTTATTTGTTGGGAGTTTGATTACTATTTCAGTTTCTTTTTTGGTTATGGGTCTGTTCAAATTTTCTCTTTCTTCCTTTCAGTTATAGTAGTTTATATGTTTCTAGTTTATCCATTTCTTCTACGTTGTCCAATTTTTTGGCATATAGTTTTTTGTAAAATCCCTTATAACTGTCTTTCTGTAGTGTTGGTTGTTACTTCTCCTCTTTCATTTGTGATTTTATTTATTTGAGTCCTTTCTCCTTTTTTTCTTGATTAGTCTGGCTAAAGGTGTATAAATTTTATGGAATTTTTTCAAAGAACTAGCTCTTTGTTTCATTGATCTGTTCTATTTTTGTTTTTATTTTGTTTTGTTTTAGTTTCTCATTTATTTCTGCTCTAATCTTTATTTCCTTCTTTCTGCTGGTTTTGTATTTCATGTATTCTTCTTCTAGCTCCTTTAGGTATAAGGGTAAGGTATTTCTTTCGGATTTTTCTTCTTGAGGTAGGCCTGTATTGCTATAAACTTGCCTTTTAGAACCACTTTTGCTGCATCCCAAATGTTTTGGACCATTGTCTTTTCATTTTCATTTTTGTCTGTGTACTTGTTTATTTCTTCTTTGATTTCTTGGTTGACCCATTCATTGTGTAGTAACATGTTGTTTAACCTCCATGTATCTGTGAACTTTTCAGATTTTTTTCTTGTGGTTGTCTTCTAGCTTCATAGCATGTGGTCAGAAAAGATACATGGTATGATTTCAACGTTCTTAAATGTGTTGAGGCTTGTTTTTTGGGCTAAGATGTGATCTTTCTGGAGAGTGTGTAATGTTCATTTGAAAAGAATGTGTATTCTGCTTCTTTAAGATGGAATGTTCTGAGTATATTTATTAAATCCATCTGTTCTAGGGTGTCATTCAAAGCCATTGTTTTCCTGTTGATTTTCTGCTTGAAAGATCTGTCCAGTGATGTAAGTAGGGTGTTAAAGTTCCCTACTACTAGCTGAGTGTGATACATTTTAATTAGGTATTCTCTGGTTTGTTTGTGAAATTAAACCTATCGTCACTGTCACCAGAACTGAGGCTCTACAAAACTCCTGCATGGGGAGACATGGTTGTACACAAGTGTTTGGGCCAGTCTTCTGGGGGAGGGGGACACTGTGCTAGAACTAGGGCAAGTTGACTGGGAGGGAATGTTCCACCAGAGTGTGTTGATGGGGAGGGGCTTGGTGTAAGCAAGTTTGGTAGCAAATATGGACAATACACAGGTAACTGCAGGTGGCTCTGTGCTTATGCTGGGGGTTTGGGGTATGGTAATGTCACCTGCCAGTTCCTTTGTCTCCAGAGGAGTCTCTGCATCAGTGCTGTCTCTCTGGGATGTGTTCCAAGATGAGGGAGTAACTTCCCCACTGTGTGTCCCAGGTAGTCTTCAGATTGTTGTTTTCACACTGTATGTCTGATGGTTGTTTGCCTGCCCTTTCTCCAAGAGTCATGCAGTGCTCTGCAAACTGTCTCAGCCAGCCCGCTAACTTTTAAACCTCTAGGCTTTGAGCCCCCCTCTTACCAAGAACCCACAAAATTTGCCCTATTTGCTTTCCAAGCCAATTACTCTGGGGATTCATTTTCTGTGTGAGCTCCCCCTTATGTGAGTCCATCTCTTACCCTTTCCCACGACCCTGCCTCCCTCCCCACCACAGTGGCCACCATCCATTTCTCTCCAAAGCAGTGTCTCCACACTTCGTACCTTCTTCCCTGTGACCTCTTCTTTCCCTTTAGTTGAGGAGTTTGTCCTGCCAGTCTTTGGGTGGATTTCTGGGGGTATTGAGGATGATTTGATAGGTATCTACTTGTGTTCATGGAACGAGGTGAGCCTAGGGTCCTCCTACTCCACCACTATATTCCAGTTTGCCCAAGGAAGGTATTTCAGTTGCTGTATTCTGCACGCGTGCAACCAATACACATTACAAGTTTCTGAAAGCAGTCTAGTTTCATAAGTTACTATTATATTAACTGTAAAATATTGGCTATTTGATGTTACATTTAAGCCTAATTCTTTATAACACTACTAAAAAGTGACCCAGAGATGTGTATATGTTACTTTTGAATATAATTATACTATTTTTTCTTACTTTTACTGATTTTCCACAATTTCTTCAATTACTTGAGTAATTTTCTTAGTTGCTTTGGTTTTATTTATCACAATTAAAATATGTATTTTAAAACCAGTAGTAATGTGCTATGGCTTACTAATTCTATAAGTAGACTATCGTTAATATTCATGTACATTTGTAGCTAACATTTTCAGTCAAACCTGAGTTTTTTGTTCATATAAAAGTTAAGTAATTTAATAGGAAAAAGTCACTTTTTGAATGTTCAGTATTATTTCAAAATATGAAATTAATGTTGCCTTTTAAATGTAGAGTGGTAACTTAATTGTGAAGGAATTTGATTTCTTTTTATGATATTTCTTTTGATTAGTAATATGGACATTTCTATTAATGTTTAATAGTGCACAGATCGCTCAATACTTGGAAATTAGTATTTCTTATTAAAAGCATACTTTCTGCTGCTCACCTCATTAACTGAGCAATTAGAAATTAAGCTACTGTATTATAATGGTGAAGCATGTAGGTGGATGAATTGTCTAAAGGTGTCTTGTTCTACTCAGTTTACCCTCAATGATATTCCAAGGAATGTCTCAGTAATCATTCTAATGTTCTTTCCAATTTGTCTGAATTGAATAATTTTTAAAAGGCATTTTACAGAACAGTCAAAGCAGGAAAGCGCTTAGTTAACTAGAGTAGTGCTAATGGCTACCACTTATTGAGTGCCTAATACATGTCAGGATGTCTGCTAAAGATGCCATTTCAATCCTCGTCCTTAAAATCCATAGACACAGTACGTGCTTCTGAAGGCTACACCAACCTTTCAAATTAGAATGGAAAGAAAAAAAGAAGGAAAATAAAAGCAAAGCAAAGCAAAAGCAAGCCCAGAAAGGAAAAGAAAACAGAGAAGGCAGACAGTGATCTACTGGACCCTCAGGCCTCTTTCCTCTTGATCACCCTAGGCTGCCAGCAGTTTTAGAATGAAGATAATCTTTACTTTGATTTCAGATTTACCTCTGGTCAGAAGAGATTTTGTTTTTTCATCACAGATTTAAAATATTTACTGACAAAGTTAGAGCTTGCTCCAGTGAGTCATGGAGCAAGTGTTACAGCCCTGAATAGAAGGAGACCCTCACTACTCATCATGGTCCCCAGGCCAGCACCATCGTTGGCTGGTATCATCAAGGCCTTGGATCAGTTAGGAAGGGAGGGGACGTAATAATACAATATTATTAACTTAGTTTTTTAAAATTAGATCTTACAGGTAAAAGACGTATGGAATTTAGGAAGAGTGACCTAATAAGGGTCATTAAGAGGCAAACCATTGCTTTGTAAAGATAGTTTGGAAGATAATTCCATCTTGCCTCGGTGGGAAATAAAGGGAAAATAAAAGGATTAATTTACAACATGGTAACTTATTATGAAGCTAGAAAAAAAGGCAAAGAAAGTCTGGATTTCATTGAGTTGTGATGATAAAAATCATACATACAAAACTTCTGGCACATAATATTATGACATATGTGCTAATCATTTGCTTTCTGTTGTTACCATTATTATGATAATAAAGTGAAATGATATAGAATTCACACTTAACATGAAATATTTTAGCAGGATCTTATTAAAATATATGTTTTATCGTGAAACTCAATAGAAATATCAACAAATCTGCTTTTTCACAATGGATTATAAGGCTCTACTTTAGTTTTGAATGCTATTACTATTTCCTTTTAGGAATTACATATGATTTATAGTTTTCTGTTTGGAAAAACTTTGTTAGGCATATTATTTTTCATGTAATACTTCATATTCATTATCCTTTGCCCTCTAAAAAGTCACGTGTCTAATACATACTATAAATTTACATGCTTTTAAAAGTAATTTACAATTCAATATTATATGGATTTTCTAGGGAAAAAAAATAAGAGATTTTTTATTTTATAGATGTTAGTTCATTATTTTAACTCTTAAGAGCCTGAAAGAGATGACAAAGTCACTACTGGAGAAAAAATGTGGTGTCGCTCAACAGTTTTTTGGGCCTTTCCTTCTGTTATGAATCATTTTTATCCACTTTTAGGACATCATAATGTAATTCACATTCGATGCTTCTGAGATTTTTGCTAATCATTAAAATTTATAAGAAATAATGTATTGAGTTATTGTGGTAAATGATGTGTTATTTTGCAAAATTTGACATTGTGAGAGATACAGTTGAAACGAGGCCATTAGATCCCATGTGATAAAGGTGCTGATTTATGACAAATTATACAATTTTATTTACCATAATTTTTAGAATAACAAATGTGAGAGGTACTTAGGATATCACCCGATATCTCAAAAGTATAAATAACGGCCAGGGTAAATGGCCTTGTCAGGCTCCCTGAATTTCACCAGTATGAAACTGTACCTAATTAAAATATCAGATATACATTTGCTGATTCTCCACAGGGACAAAGACACATTTAACATGCAATTGAAGAAGAATTGCTATGTTGTAAAGAGAGAAGAATGTTTTCATTTTAGCTTTTCAAAATTTATTTAATTAAAGTAATATATGTACACAGTTTTGAGAGCCAAACAGTCCTTTTCAGACTTATTAAAAAACTACCACCACCCCACTCCACTCCTAGTCTGATTCTCAATATAAAACATCCCCTTTGTTTTTACTCCCTTTTTCCTAAATAACTCTCTTACACAGTTATTTCTAATTTTTTTGAGATCATACATCAGACTTTGATTGACTTGCACAAAATAAATCTGCACATATACCCTACCCCAGGATCAGTGATCAGGAGAAGGCTCTGCCAATTCTGTATAAAATGTCAAATAAAAATTACCCATGTTTTATGTCTATGCCTATAAGGTGGAAATTGCTTGCTATTGACCACTCCTTCCTCCTCCCACACACAGCCATCCTCTGAGTGTAACAGTAGCAAGTGTCTTGTGAATGGTATTTATATTATTACAAATCTGTTCCTCTGGTTGATAGCTGAGCAAGTTAGGGCCCCATGAGTCCACTTCCTGTCTCACCCACATCCCAATAAAAACTGCCTCCTTTGATGATTTTCTTAGCTTTTAGTGGTTCTTTTATGACTCAAGCCTCACATTTTTATTAAAATTCTGTAACATTGCTCACAATGATAACCCGTGTTAGGAAATGTCCTTCCTTCTGGCTGCCGCCCCCTACGCTTCCCACAGAGCAGTTTTCACCCTGGAAATTCTTCCAGCACTACCTTAGAATCTTCCTGCCTCCTGGTGTTGGATTCCCTCCTGCCTGTATTCCATGTCTTGCTCTATAATTGATTTATGTCCTCATTTTGGTGGAAGGGATCCTCGAATGGTTTTCAGGGGGAGGAGGGGAGGGGAGCGCATTGGTGATGCATTTCCTGACCCCCTGAGTGGGTACAGATCGGCTTTGTTCAAAGTTCAGCTACTCATGTAAATGCGGGCCCAGGATTTAGAAAATCTTTATCCATTTCCTTCTGGTTTTCAGTGTTTTTATTGAGAAGTCTGATACCATTGTTATTTCTGATTTTTTTTTTACATATTTAGAATTTTAGGATCTTTTCTATATTGTTTGAAATCTCACAATTTGATTATTTTCGTTCACTTTGTTTTCATTTATTTTGATCACTTTTTAAATCGGAAAACTCATGTCTCTTGATACTAGACTAGAAACTTTTCTAATTTGGGGGGTTAATTCCCTCCCACTCCTTCCCATTCTGTTTCCTGTCATGTAACTTTTACCAGCTGGACTGCAAACTGCCTGGCTTGGTCCTCCTCCACCTTATCCTTTCTCTTATTTACTTTCCTCTGTCTTTTTGTTCTGCTTTCTGGGAATCTTCTCCAATTCTATATTCCAAAATATAAACTCACTTTCACTTATGTTGTCAACATTATTATTAATTATTATTTATATTATTTTATTATAAAGAGGTCTGCCTATTCTCTGAATATGTGTGTGTATGTGTGTGTGTGTATATATATATATATATGTATATATACTTTATTTATTTTTCTGAGGATCCAGATCCTGTTGTGGTAATTGCCTTGTCAATATCCATCTGAAGAAAATAATTATAGAACTTTAAAAATTGTTGTCCTTGCTTCATCACTCTTTCCTTTGAGATCAATCTCCTGTTTCTTTAATCAACCTCATATGCTAGATATTTTTCTCAAATGTCTTTTATTAGCTGCCAGTTTGTATTTAAATGTGAGGCACTAAAAACTGGTTAGAAGCTCTGGCCAGGGGCACTTGGGTGACTCAGTCTGTTAAGAGGCCAACTCTTGGTTTTGACTCAGATCATGATTGCAGGGTCCTGGGTCAAGTCCCACACCGGGCTCCACACTCAGCACAGTCTGTTAAAGTTTCTCTCTTGCTCTGCCCCTCCCCACCTGCCCCTCTCTCTCGAAAATAAATAAGTCTTTTAAAAAACAAAAACACACACACACATGCGCGCACGCAGAATCTGTCCAACCTTACTAACTCATGGGCAACAGCAGGTTTATAGGCTGAGAAATCCCGTCTTTCTTTGGGGAACGTTCACAGCTCCATTTTTGTAGTTTTGTGTTGTCTTCTTTCCACAAGCTTCTCTGATTCCCCCCCAAACAACTCTCCTTAGGTCTTAGAGATACAATTCTAACTCTGTATTCCAAAAGCCAGTGAGGAAGAGAGCAAGGGTGTGTGTTTTTAATATAAAAATAGGGTACCTCATTCATTCTCTGCTGTTCCCAGAGCACAGAGAATCTTTGTTCCAGCTTGCAGAGAATATACTTTTTGCCTTTTCCTTGTTAGTTGAGTAGTAAGGATTCCCTAACTAGGAGATCAGGGAGGAAATCCGAGGATCTAATTGCTTCTTACTTCACACTGACAGTCAGTTAATTGTCTTGTTCTTATCTCTCCCTTCTTTGTCATTCGCACACACACCTGAAAACACACAGTCCTTCAAAGGCACCTGGCATCAACACTTACGGAGTTTGTAAGGGATTCTGCAGTGCCTATTGGTTTTCCTTTCTTCTGGCTTCCCACGCAACAGCATGGCTTTTCTTTTTCTTTTTTCTTTTCTTTTCTATAGTTATTTATTTATTTTTGGTTTTGTTAAGCCATTCACACTGGGCCATCCACTTTTGATCATACAAAACTAAGTTGACATCCCTCATCTGTTCCAGCTGTACCTTGCTCCAAAGAGACTTTCACTTTCATTTCCTGATGGAAATATTAATGGAGAAGTAGGAGGTAGTCCATTTCAAAGCTGAGGTTAGAGGAGCATTTTTTGATGGAACAAATTATAGCAATAATTACTAGACAAAATGTTTAATTAAGTACATGGGATGTCACTTCTTCAGTGAGGGACATGAGATGCTGTTCATTCATTTATCTGTTACACACTAATTTCACTTTGTATCCTTTCTTGGTTTGAGTGCTAACTGCAGGTTTTATAACTGGGGACTTTGGGAAAAACAAAAAAACAGTCTCTTCTCGTGAACTTGCATTCTGAAAGAGGATACTAATGCTCAGTAAAGGAAATGAGAAGATTTGTTGCAGTTAGGGATAAGCATTACAAAATCTCTGAGTAAGAGTGGCTGCCGTGGGGTATATGGCTGGAAGGCCTTTTTGCCATTGCTGATGAGCATGTGAGCGTAAGGCTCTGGCACGTGACGGAGCAAGGTGAACGAGCAGTGAGGGGCACCAGCAGTGAGACTGGGCATGCCATTCTAGAGAAAGGTAAACAGGTGTGGCTGTAAGTGGTAGGGGACGAGGTGTGAGCTGGTGGAAGGGGGCCTTCTCATGTCGCCCTCAAGACCACAATGAGGAGTTGGGGGTTTTATTCTATATTTACTTGGAGGATCGAGTGAGAGGATGGCACTCATTGACTGAGCTCCTGCTGTGTGCACGCGGGGGCTCGAAGTGCCAGGAAGAGAGTCTGATCTCTAGGAGAACATGCAGGAACATCAGGCTATTTTCAGCGTTAACTCCCAGAACTGATCTGATGTCCGCTTTGCCACTGTCTGCTGGTCAAAGCTGACTCTTACCCACGAGTAAGAATCCCTGCCCCCTTCAAGGTCTTTCTAGTCAGACTGAGAATCAAATGCGCGTGAAACAGATGAATAGGAGAACACCAAATTTAATAAGCACGTCTATGGGGAATCCACCCAGACGTGGGAATTCCAAAGACAGGCAGGCAGGATGAGGACTCTGTCATCCTGAACTAAGCAGCGCATGGGACCAGATGTTTGATAATTCGATGTTTGCCCTACTGTACAAATGGGTCCCTCATAACGTTCATCTCAACAAATAACCCTTATTCTGGGAAAGATCCCCAATTACATTCTTCTGTATAAAGGAGGGACAAAAGTTCCTCTTGAGCCCAAAGGGTCTCAGTTGTCTTCAGCTCAAGAAAATCTTCCGGCCAGTGTGGCCCATCTTGGCCCTTACACACTGATTCAAATGTAGAGGGAAATAAATATTACGTCTTCACGGAAGGATTTACAAAATCACTTTGGGAAGTTATGGGTACAGGAAGGAATAAAGATTCTTGAGCACATTCCTTCATCCGTATTTATTTATTTTGTTTTCTTGTTTTATTTATTGTATAGGAAGTGTGCCCTGATACTACATGGAGTAAACGGAAGGGTGTTTTCAGTTTGGGGAGACTAATCAGAATTAATACATTCTGATCATAAGAAAATCAGCCTACCTATATTTGGCAAGATCTTTTTTTTTAAAGACCAGAGTTTAGCAGAGAAGTGTCCATATATTTCCACAATAAATTACGGTGCTCATAAATATGGCTTCATAATGATGTTTTGTAGAGAAGGCCTTGTTGTTGATAACTTCCTCATGTAAATTAGGGAACAGAGTTTGCATTATGCCAGGAGAAAGATGTTTCTAAGTCTGCAGCTCTAAAACTAGCAGGCAGTCCTCTTATGTATCAGGTTGCAAATGAATTAGGGCATTTTATCCAGTTCAGCTGTTTCCTGGAGGGAGCAAGCTAGACTATGTTTCTAACAACTCTTTCTAGGGAGTCATAAACCTCAGGCATTCCAAGTAAAATAGGTATTTGGATGTTGGCAGTGTGTGGTAGGTGGTCAAAATAGAAAAATGACTAAAGGAAAGTCTTGACTGCATCCTGGTCATCCAGGGCATAAAAACACCACTGTGCTGGTGAAGCTGAGCGTAGGGCAGGGAAGGCTGGAGATGAAAGTATTGTAGCTCTCTCCACAAACGGCGGGTGACTTTGTCACAGTAGCCACCTGGCACATACAGATACATATATCCACGGTGCCCAAGATAATGGCCACTAGCCAGATGTGGCTATTTAAGTGAAGTAATTAAATGAAATGAGACATTAGTTTCTCAGTCACATTAACCACATTACAGCGTTTAGTATTCTAAAGGTGCTGATCCCGCTTGCACCCCTTTGATTATAGATGTTCAGCCCCATTCCTGTACAAACCTCAACACATGTTTTTATACGTGTTTACCTGAATGGATCTTGATAACAGCCTATACCAGCTCACCGCCTACAGTTCCCTCATGCCCGCAGTGAGCTGGGGTCAGCTAGTCCTGGCTGAACTGCAGACAATGGTTGGCATTTCAGGAATTTTGCAACCATGTTGTTAAACAGGACTAATGTTAAATATTAAATTATATAAAGTGATAAGTAAGTAAAGGGAATAGTGTAGGGGTGTCTGGGTGGTTCAGTTCGTCAAGTGTCTGCCTTCAGCTCAGGTCATGATCTCAGGGTCCTGGGATCCAGTCCTGCATCAGGCTCCTTGCTCAGCAGGGAGCCTGCTTCTCCCTCTGCCTATCCCCCCCAGTCTCTCTCTCTCTCTCTCTCTCTCTCTCTCTGGCTCTCAAATAAATAAATAAAATCCTAAAAAAAAATAGGGAATGATGTCAACTTGTTAATTGCTGCTCATCATTGATGGTTTTGGGAGAGCCACATCTATTGGAAGTACATACCATTTGTCACAGTGTGTGTCTTCTCTACTGCACATTCGGTAACGTCCCATTGGTAGTTTGACATTAGTGCTGCAGTTGATGAGGTTCTGGCTTAATAAGCACCTTTGGCTCAAAAATGGACTGGTCTACAGTACATCACATATCAGCTTTGATGACAGTACATTTACTGGAAAAGAGCAGATGAGTATGCCTCCCTATTTGTCTAATGGTTGGCAATCACAGGTTACCAACACGTAGAAAGGTTCAGAAACATCAACAAAAGTATTTGGTCAGCTCCATAAAAAGTAACAATAGAGATTGTCATAGATTTCATTATGTGTAAATGTTGCTACACTTTCTATATCACTGATACAGTAAATAAACCTATATGTACACATGCATGTATTTGTATTTTGAAAGTTAAACTTTTGCCAGCACACCGCTGCCACTCTTTGCTGTCTCCCCCAGCCCTACAGACAACCACATTCTGAATATTCTGAATTTTTCACCATAGATTAAATTTGCCTTTCCTTGGACTCACTGTATGCAGTGTGTGTATACGTCTATCCTTTCTCTCTGTCTGTGTCTGGTTTCTTTCACTCAACATTTTAAGAATCCATTCATGTATTCAGGATTTGTTTCTTTGAGATGTTGATACTATGAGAAGCATCGCATCATATGAGTGTATCTCTTGCTGATGGAAAAGATGTTGGCTGGTTTCCAGTTTTTTCACTATTATGAATGAGACTCCTGCTGTGAATATTTTGTACATGCCAGATGGAATTTCTTTTATAATGGATAAACTAATTCTAAATTTTATTTAGAAAAGTAAAACTAGTGAGGAGTATATAAAAAAATGAAAGAAAAATGCTCATCTTTTGAGATATTAAAATGTGTACTTAACTGAACAATGACACAAAGTCAAATATAGAGAAAAAGTTTTCATGTCCATAGGAAATATATATAATTTAGTGAAAGATGTTTGGACAACTGGTTACTTTTTAAAAAGATTTTATTTATTTATTTGAGAGAGAGAGAACATGAGCAGGAGGAGGAACAGAGGGAAAAAGAAAAGCAGGCTCGCCGCTGAGCAGGGAACCTGACATGGGGCTCAATCCCAGGACCCTGGGATCGTGACCTGAGCTGAAGACAGATGCTTAACCAACTGAGCCACCCAGGCGCCCCACGGCTATTTTTTTTTTTAATAAGAAGATGAGGCTAAACCCTTATCTCATTCAATAAAAATAGATTATATAAATGAAAATGTTTTAAAAACAGAATAGGAGTCGGGGAGAAGAGGGAGAGGGAGAAAGGATTTGAAATTAAGAGAAGAAAATACGTAATGATACCGTTATCTATTTCGGTTCAGATTGGGGGAGTTTGTGGGCACAATTCTGTGGTGTGGGAAACCTGTGATACTTGCACATATCTTGTTTGGCACCATTGTTGTAAGTTAGCAGGAGGGTGATCAGTGTGCTTGAGGGGTGCTACAAGGTGGCAGACCCTTAGTGGTAAGTAGCTACAAAGAGAAAAACTAATAACTTGTGGTTTTATTTCTGTTACATAATGTAGCAGGGGATCAAACTGGCAGTATCCACATGGTTTATCATAGTGTGTGGCCCTGTAAATATATATATAAACATATCAGAGAGTTTAAAAAGAGAACATCAGTTAATGAATGAGAATAGCTGCCTTGTAATCATAGATCTAAAATTCTAGAAAAGTCACACTTGTGTGTATGTGTGTGCACGTGTGTGCATTTGTGTGTGCACACGCATATGTGGGATATCAGGATTGCTGGACTGAACATTCTGAGAGAGATTTGGAATGCGATTCTGAGGAATAGCTCTTCAGCTCCTTGGTTTTCTCGCTGTGGACTTGTGACTTAGATTCTATTAACTGGAAACAGGCATTTGATTACTAATGTTGGTCTTAAAAAATAAAAATTAACTTAATATAATTTTCTCAAATTTTGCTGTATTTCTACCAGGATGCAGAGCGCTTGTAGGGATGATGAAAACAAAGTCACATGAGAGACTATGAGGGAATATTGCCGCCTGGAATCTCACTGTCCTGAACGAGACTCAATTTCTGAGATATAAATGGAGGGAACCAAAAAAATGTAAGCTTCGGACATCATTTACATAGGAAAGATAGAAAATGACTTTCGCAAAAAGTGGAGCATTCCCACAACTGAAACACCCAAAAGCGGATCAGGATTTCCACGCAGGCAGATATGGAGGTCACAGAGATCCCTCTCTTGGTTCCCCTTCTTTTAATCATCATCCCTACAAGTGCTCCGTCCGCATCCTGGTAGAAATATTGAAGAGCATAGGTTAAAACCCATTTTAGTCACCTCTGACTAAATGCAGTGTGTTTTACCCATTAGATCTACCCGACATGCACACACACAGTGACAAGTGTTTGTGTGTGTGTATTACTTAACAGAATTCTCAGTCTATTTTGAAAAATGTTCAGTTATTTCTATTGCTTATTAATTCCTCTTGCTCAATATAGTGTATCTTCATTGGTCCTAAGTTTAGAATTTATTTAAAAAGTACATGAATGATGAGCAGGTGAGATACTTGGGCTGACTTCTATTCCATGTGCATCACTTGTAAAGACTAATTAAAGCTTTCATTTTGTAAGCATTGAGCTGTGAATATAAAAACAAAATGTCCTCTGAATATGAAAAAGCAAACATTTTTAGATCATTGTGAATTGATAGAACCAAACAACATATGTACAGCGACAAACAAGATTTGCAGATTTCTTACTATGGGAAAGAATGATTTTTCACTTTTTTCATAAGATTGAAATAGATTTTGAAAAAAAAAAGTTTTCTGTGTCGATATGATCTCAGGGAGAGAAAAGATGATCTTTGGGAATTACCTCCCTAATTCAAGTTGACTAAATGCATGGCTGTACCAGCAATTTATGGTGTCAAATTTGTCCACCCAATTTCACTTATTTTCCAGTGTGTGTCAAGCTGAATATTTAACTTTTAAATGTTGATGAACCCACACCCTTTAAATGAGGAGACTGTATAAAGAAGAAAAACTTTAAATCTAGAAAAATCTGCACATGTGTTATTACTTAGGAAACATCCCTTGTCTTTCCTGTTCTACTAGTACTTTTAATTTCAATTGTTAATTTACAGTATTATTAGTAACTTTATGTGCATTTCTGTGAAAAGTTAATTTTGCAAATAAAATTTTATAAGTATAATCAAGCTTATGATAGTGGCTAAGTGCAAGATTGTGTCTAAGTCTTGCATAGCAATGTCTAACAAATATGTCTGCTAGGGTTTTTTCCCTCAGACTTGTAATAAAATGGGGAGTAAGAATATATATGCAAAAAATTAAAGGTAAGGATAAGAAGGAGTCATGTTACATATCCTCAAGCTTTTAGACTTGAAGGGCATTTGTTATTTCTCTGTGGAAGCAAAGCTTGGCTAACCTGACTCTTGTTAAATTTATCCTGTTAAAAAAGCCTCTTTCTGCGAAATCTTGCCATTCGCAACGACATGGATGGAACTGGAGGGTATTATGCTGAGCGAAATACGTCAATCAGAGAAAGACAATTATCATATGATCTCTCTGATATGAGGAACTTGAGGGGCAGGGTGGGGGGTTGTGGGGGGTAGGGAGGGAAAAATAATGAAACAAGATGGGATGGGGAAGGAGACAAACCATAAGAGACTTCTAATCTCATAAAACAAACTGAGGGTTACTGGGGGGTGGGAGGGTAGGGATAGGGTGGATGGGTTATGGACATTGGGGAGGGTTTGTGCTTTGGTGAATGCTGTGAAAGATGTAAGCCTGATGATTCACAGACCTGTACCCCTTGGGCAAATAATAAAAATAAAATTTAAAAAATAATAATTAAAAAAAATAAAAAAGCCTCTTTCTGTATATTCTCCAAAGCACAGAAATGGTAAACTGAGGGTCTTACATGTGTATCCAGTTTAGTGTTATGGCCTGTGATCATCGAGAGATATGAAAGGGAGGATGTAAGGCCAGAATGGGAACGAACTAACCTTGAAGCATTTTTAGATGAGCCATCTTACTACTTTTCACAGGTGATAGACATTATTTTATGTACGTGGAAAAGTAAGCACACGGAAATTAGGTCATTGCCTGGGATAATACAGAGGATAGGAGGCAGGTTTGCGTTTGGGAGCAGGGCCAGAGTCAGTGCTGTTGACAGCTCTATCCAGCACCCGCCCCTCCGGTCCTTCATGGTATATTGCATCACCTCTCTGAGACCAAGTAGAACATCTGGAACGGTAAAGGGGTGTGAGGGAGAGGATGCACACAGAACCTTACAACGCGGTGTTTACAGAGTTGCTAACAAAGTTGCTAACAGTTAGGAACAAGCAACAGTTACTTTACTGGGGAAGTCCTTCCCAATGATGACAAAACAACCAGCATCCATCAGTTGACATCAAAAAGTCTTAAAAAGTGTGACGCTGGATTTCATTTTCCCCTCCACCTAAGAGTGTTGAATCTTATCCACCGTGACCTGTGCTGTATCCCATAAGTTCAAATGGCTCAGTCCAGAAGTAAATTCACAAGGAGGGAGGTGAATGGTGTCCTCAAAATAAGTGATTTTAGAAATCTCTTTCCTTTTGGAGCTGCTGAGGTCCACAGAGACGTGGAGGGGCTCACAGGTAGAGGACCGCATGCTACTCATAACCACCTGTGCCTGGTTAGAATCCCCAACTTTTCTTTGGAATTTAATGAGGGATGAACACTCTGGTAGTGCCAAGAAAGTTACTTAATTGTCATTCTTTAATTTTAAAAATCAACAAATTAAGATTTTCAAATTCTTCTTGCCATTTTCCTGCTTCATAATGGCTTCTTTGTTGTATCACTCCTACATAGATGTTCCTAGTCGTGCTAGATGCTCCGAGCTAATGAGCCTAAGATCATGGATTTGAGCCCTTTGGGAGTCAATTAGCTTTCATGTATTTTATAATTCCAGACTGTGCCTAAATCCTAGGCGGGAATCCACCATGGATGTGTTGTGACCTGAAGACACAAGGAAAAAAACTAGCACACTCAACTCAATAGGCCTGCCATACGGCCTAGAAAGAAACCCTCTCCAGCAAAGATCCACCTGGGGTGCCCAGAAACACCAGGAGAGTGAGGTCAGACAGTGGCACACAACAGTGTCTCAGAGTGAGGAGCCCGAGAGACTGACTGTATTCGAATCGCTTGCTGTTGAGATGTGAGGAGAGGCTGTTATTTGAGTCCTCAGGGCGGAGTGGTTAAAGTACACCCAACTGGCAAACCAGAGAAAAGAGCAAATTTGGAATGAGGAGGAAGGGGCAAAGGAGACATCTCTGTTCAGGACCACGTGGGCAAGAAGGAAGGAAGAAACAAGGGAGCACAGGAAAAATACAACAACTAGAAATCTCCAAACAAACAGTAGCAATAAATATAAATGTGTATATGCAGATTCGTTTAACTCATCAGTGAAAAGGCAGAGATTATCAGAGTGGATTTAAAGCAAACCCAGCTATGCTATTTGCAAAATACATCCTTAAAATATAAGGGCAGATGCAGTTTGCAGGTAAATGAATGAAAAATATATGCCCATGGAAACAGGAATAAAAGCAAAAGTGGTATGTTATATTAATACCAGATAACACTGGGATTACGGAAAGAAAAATCTAGAAGCGCAATGGTCATATGAGGAAAAAAAGCGTTAAACCCACCAAGAGGACAAAAAAGTTCTAAGCTTGTATGGACTTAAATACATTATTTTTAATATATGTAAAACCAACAGCACTGCAAAGAGAAGTAGACAAATATACCATGATTATAGAAATTTCTGTCATACGTCTCTCAGTTGGTAGATCAAAATGACCAGAAAATAAACAAACAATAATGCAGTGTAAGACGATTTACAAGCTTTATCTATTCAATTGATTTCCATTGCTCCGTCTAACAACTGGAAAACACATGTTTGCTTTTCAGCACATTTTTACAAAAATTCACAACACATAAAACCGTAAAGCTAGTACCAACAAATTTCAGAAAAATCTATATCACAGAGAATATGTTCTTTGAAGACAATGCTATTAAGCTAGAAATCAATGACAAGAAGATATCTTATAAAAATTCATATACTTGGGACTAAACTTCTAAATAACTTTCAAGTCAAAGAAGAGCTCATAAGTAGGTAATACTTAAAATTGAAATGAGAACATCACACATGGAATGCAGGCAACATTTAAAGTCAATTAGTCAATTTAGTATTTAATGCTTTTATTGAAAAAAATGCTGAAAATTAACAAGTCATCAGTAATATATAAAGGAAACAAACTGGAAGAAAGTAAAGAGAAGAAAATGACAGTTAAGGTAGAAATTAATAAAATTGAATATAAGGACACCTGGGTGGCTCAGTTGGTTAAGCTTCTGCCTTCAGCTCAGGTCCTGGGATGGAGCCCCACATTGGGCTCCCTGCTCAGCTGGGAGTCTGCTTCTCCCTCTCTCTCTGCCTCTGCCTCGTGCTCACTCTTGCTGTCTCTCAAACAAATAAAATCTTTTTTTTTTAAGATTTTATTTATTTGACAGAGAGAGATCACAAGTAGGCAGAGAGGCAGGCAGAGAGAGAGGAGGAGGCAGGCTCCCCTCTGAGCAGGGAGCCTGATGCGGGCCTCGATCCCAGGGCCCTGAGATCATGACCTGAGCTGAAGGCAGAGGCTTTAACCCACTGAGCCACCCAGGTGCCCTAAAATCTTTGATAAAATTAAATTAAATTAAATTAAAATACAATAAAGAAGTTAAACATTTTTTATTTTTACAAAAACTGAGAATAATACTAAACATTGTGGACAGTTGACCACAAGGGGGAAAAAAGATTGACATTATAAATAAACAACATTAGGAATGGAAAGGGGAACTTAATATAGATACCCAACATAAATTAGGTTTGAAAATATTTTGAAATACCCTGAAGATGTATTTAGGTCAAAAATTCAAATATTGGGGTGCCTGGGTGGCTCAGTGGGTTAAAGCCTCTGCCTTCAGCTCAGGTCATGATCTCAGGGTCCTGGGATCCAGCCTCACATCGGGCTCTCTGCTCAGCAGAGAGTCTGCTTCCTCCTCTCTCTCTGCCTGCCTCTCTGCCTACTTGTAATTTTTCTCTCTGTGTCAGATAAATAAAATCTTTTAAAAAATTCAAATATTAAAAATTTTTTAAAAATCATAAAATTTAAGTTATAAAGACTAACTCAAGATTATATAGAAAAGCTGAAAGTTTTTATAAACATGACCCATTTTGATAAAACTATACCACAATAACTGTTTTAATGGAATGTTCTACCCAACACTTAAGGGACAACTAATCCATACGAGGGCAAGGAACATGTGCATCTTCTGTAAACATGAAGGAG
The DNA here is from genome assembly GCA_002007465.1 of Ailurus styani. NCBI lineage: Eukaryota > Metazoa > Chordata > Mammalia > Carnivora > Ailuridae > Ailurus > Ailurus styani. The sequence continues at coordinate 223,403 of LNAC01000948.1, read as the reverse complement.
TTCTGTGAAGGGTTGTGTCAGAACAGAGTCCTGACACTGCTCCTGTGCTCAGTGATCTCAATCCTGGTCACGTCACACTGCAGCCGTGCACGTTTTCTCAACGATTCCTCATGTCAGGAGTGTTACATGGCATTCTTCTTGGCCGTGACTGACGGGAGCTGGTACTAGTCGCCATGGGCATTATTCTGCACGGCAGTCTCTGAGAGCAAAGCAGGCACTTCAGTGTGCATCTCCAAGGGATAGTAACAAAGGCACTGTTCCCCGCTGCACTGGGTCATTCGCCTCTCCCCGTGTCTCCGTGTGCATGCATGTGTACCTGGACATGCACACATATATTTCTCTCATTGTTTCCCCACATTTAAAATGAAACTCCTCATGCAGGACAGCTCAGACTCTCATTCCTGACTGACATCTGCTTGAGTTCTCCTGGGTGGCCCCGTTGTTTCCAGAATATCACTCCCACCCGTAAGCATCTCTTTCTTTAAGCGAACTAATTCTGGTTCTCACCGTATATCCTATGTAACTTTTCCTTATGGTTACCTTGTAGTAACTAAGCTCTTTTGTTCCTCTGAAACCACTCTGGCTATGATACCGTTACTGGTTGCCTGTTCCATTGATTTTGTGGTTTGCAATGTTAAGTTTAAAATGTTAATATTTGATCTTTGAGAGGAATCCAACTTCACTCATTGCTTTTTAGAAATATTTATCATCCTTTGCAAATATATTAAAAAGCCACTCATTCAGAAGCAGTACTTGGCTAGAAAGAGGAGAAAAGTAATCAGTATTGACCTCTTTGCTAAGCACTTAGACTAGATCGGGAGCCTTATGTAAATTTTTCCTTAAATGTTCATCATTTCCAAATGAATTATTCACTTCACAACTTTTTTTTTCTGCGTGTTTTATCACAGGGAATGCAAATGATTACATTGCAGTGGAATTTAACTTCCAGTTGAAAAAAAGTACCACATTTTACCACTCGGTGACCAATTATACTTTCTTTACCGACTTTTTTCTAACTTTTGTTTCTATATTGGAGGAGCATTCTGCACCCTGGACTCCAGCCTCCTCTTGGCTGTGAGCTTGTCCAGTTACCCACGCAGGACCTCCCCTCCCACCGCCCCATTCCCATAGCCCCTTCCTTCAACACCTGTCTGCCTCCTCCTTGCCAGTGTGCAGGGCTGACACTAATCTTTGCATCCTCCATTCACATAGTCTTGAGGTTCTCAAATATACCCACATGTTATTAGTTATCTTCTCACAGACCCAGAACATTCCAGGGGTGGAGGTGGTAGGGATTCCAGAATCTACAGTCTGTTATTCCTAAGAATCATGAGAGCCATGCATTTGATTCTGTTTTCCTCCCAAACTTCTCCCATGCTTCCCCCAGGGTATTTCCCTCTCACTTCTGAGATGATATGATGGTCATTTTTACCTTATGTCTGTGCTTTGCTGTATTGCCCATTCTTCAAGTCATGTTTCAAATAGTTTCCTTAAAATACCCTCAAATACTTCAGCAATTTTTAGAACAGTGTTAATATATTTTATACATCTCTGCTCATATTTATGATTCTATACTTACATATTTCATAAGTACATTAGCTTACCTCCTAGACTGCCATCACCTATGACATCTTAAAACCTTTCAAGTTAGTCACCTCATGTGATGATCTCAAAATTTTCTTTTGAGGTGTGGGGAGGACAAACATTCAATGCACTGAAAGGCAGCACAGAAAAACTAAATGTTTATTTCTCTAAGGACACTGAACAGCCCACAAACCTCGTTTTCTATTACAATTATGATACGTTAAAAAATATTTTTTTGCATCAAAAAAGTTGGAAAGTCATAATCTAAGAGAAAAGAGGAACTCTTTCAAGTGAAAATATTTAGCTTAGTAACTCATTACTTAGAAACTCATTTGATCATCTTTATTTTCCCTGTGTTTCCACTTATTGGAATTCCATCAGTGAGTATCAATAGTATATGGACCAGCATGAGGCAACAGCTGTGTTACAACAAAAGCTTAATGTTTTTTTCTGCCAAAACACACACACCAGATTTCACTCTTCTGAAAGTGTTCTGGAACACCCTGAAATCCACATTCTTTTCTGGTCTACAAGAAAGTCTCTGGGGAGAGAAGTAAATGAGGATAATGATGGAATTTAAGGCTTTAAGGTTTTTAAAATAATAGCATGAGAAATATCTCTAATTCATTAGCAGAATTTCCTGCTATATTACTTGAGGATTTTATGTTGTTTTCAATTGAGAGTAACAGAAACACAACTCAAGCTGGTGCACATGAATAAAACAGTCGTAGATAGTTCAGGTATGGCTAAAAACAACAATTCAAATTGTATCATCTCTATATGATCTCTGTATTCATCTTTATGCTCTGCATGATTCTGGGTGTGATGGTTAATTTCATGAACCAACTTAACTAGGGCCAGGTGTACCCAGACATTTGGTCCAACATTATTTTGAATGTTTCTATAAGTATGTTTTTGGGTGAGTTTAATATTTAAGTTGACAGACTGAATAGAGCAGACTGTTTGTCCTAATGTGGTGGGCCTCGTCCAATCAGTTGAGTGCCTGAATAGGGAAAAGAAAAATGTTTGAGCAAGAGGAATTCCTCTTCCTGACTGCCTTTGAACTGGCATTCAATTTTTACTTCTTTTGGACTCAAACTGAAACATGGATTCTTCCTGGGTCTTAAGCCTGCTGGACTTTGGCCCAGAACCACACTGGCTCTCTTGGTTCTTAGACCCCAACTGCAGATGGGAATTATAACACCAGTGTTACTGAGTCTCCAGCTTGCTAACTTCAGATCTGAGGATCTGTCATCCTCCAATGCCTTGTAAGTTTTCTTATAATCTCTCTCTATCTCTGAACAGTTGACCCTTAGACAACTCAAGTTGGAAATGTGCAGGTCCACTTACATGCAGATTTTTCACAGTGCTATAAATACATTTTCTCTTCCTTATAATTCTGTTAATAACATCATCTTTTCTCTAACTTAATTGGAAAAATACAGTATATAATATACAAAATAACTGCTTAGGTTATCTGTAAGTTTTCTGGTCAATAGTAGGCTGCTAGTAGTTAAGATTTGGGGGAGCCTGGGTGGCTCAGTGGGTTAAAGCCTCTGCTTTCAGCTCAGGTCATGATCTCAGGGTCCTGGGATCAAGGCCCGCATCGGGCTCCCTGCTCGGCGGGGAGCCTGCTTCCTTCTCTCTCTGCCTGCTCTCTCTGCCTCCTTGTGATCTCTCTCCCTCTGTGAAATAAATAAATAAAATCTTTAAAAAAAAAAAGATTTGGGGGAGTCAAAAGTTCTACAAGGAGTTTTGACTGTGCAAGGGGTCAGAAACACCACTCCCTGTATTGTTTGCAGGTCAACTGTGTGTGTGTGTGCGTGTGCACAGTATTTATACATTACACTCCCTATAGGTTCCAATTCTCTGGAAAATGATGATTAACACATGGTGACTTGATTTTCAGGGAGTAGGGAGGCTCTTTCCATGTTATGTGGCAACAGTGGATTTTGATCTCTACAGGCTTACATTCTATCAGTATGACAATCCAGGAGGAAGGGTACGACTTGCCTGAACATCATTCTGTATGTGGGTGACCCTCAGTTCAGGTTGGACTCAGATTATATGTGTTGTTCAACCAGTTACTGTGTGTATGGACAAAGAATGTGCTGTGTCACTTATAGAAGAGTTGTCAGCCTCTGGGCCATCCAGCAGGAGGATGTATTCCACCTGCTGGAACCGCAGGAGAACAGGAGTAGCGCTTCTTGAAGGATCGTTAGGGTGTTGTTGTCAACTGCTTCAACAGTGATGAATGTACCCCTTGCAACACTATTCACAACTAACCATGATTTGCTGATTATTAGACCAATACTGTTGGCCCCCATGATATGGGACCATTCACTGTTAGGGATATTTATACATACATTTCTTTTTTAACCCCTAAAGCAAAGCACTTGGTCACTGGCTTTCTTTTGTTTTAGGGTTTTCCCCCTCCTTTTCTTTCTCCCTTACAAATAATCACATGGTTCATTCAGAATCTTGAAATGAATAACCTAGAATTTTTGCTTGATAACACAAAGTCAGATTACTGGGAAGGCTAAATAGTTTTTCATAGATCCCATAGGGCTGCATTTTCTGTGCCAGAATCCATGACAGAGTATCACCTGATGAATACAGGTGCATCTGTGGGAACAAAGCAAAGAACTTGAAAATCAAAGGTGCCCTGAAAACCTGGAATGAGTCATTTAAGTGCCCAGGAGAAAAAGAGGAGTTGATATAAATCATACTCAAATACCCACCTTATCTGTCAGGTAATTCTCCAAGTAGTCATGCCAACTGCACACTACATTGACAATGGTCAGAGCAGGACTCCTAAAAAAAATTACAAGCAAAACAAATCCAATTTAGCATAAAGTCTTCAGGGTTCATCCATGTGGTAGCCTGCATTTTTGAAATAACAGTTGACGATGTTACCTTAGTTCCAGACATACAGCCTAGTGATTTCACAATTCTACACATTATGAAATGCTCACCATGGTAAATGTAGTTACCATATCCCAGCATATATTTTCCTAATATTATTGACTATATTCCTTATGCTGTATTTTTCATCCCTGTGACTTATTTTTTTTTACAACTAGAAGTTTGTACCTCTTAATCCCTTTCACCTATTTTTCTCATCCCTCCAAAACGCCCCTCTTCTGACAACCACCATCCTGTCCGCTGTCTGTATGAGTTTGTTTCCATTTCAGTTTGCTTGTTCATTTGTTGTTGTTGTTGTTTTTAAGATTTGACATATAAGTAAAATCATATGGCATTTATCTTTCTTTGGCTGACTTATTTCACTTAGCATAATATCCTTAAGGTCCATTTATATTGCCACAAATGGCAGGATTTCTTTTTTTTTTTTTAAGATTTTATTTATTTATTTATTTGACAGAGAGAGAGATCACAAGTAGGCAGAGGCAGGCAGAGAGAGGAGGAAGAAGGCTCCCCGCTGAGCAGGGAGCCCGATGCGGGCCTCGATCCCAGGACCCTGAGATCATGACCTGAGCCAAAGGCAGAGGCTTTAACCCACTGAGCCACCCAGGCGCCCAAATGGCAGGATTTCATTCTTTATGGCTAATATTCCATTATGTGGTACGTATGTACACACACACACACATATATATATATATATACACACACACACATATATATACATGTATGTATACATATGTGTGTGTGTGTGTGTATATATATATATATATATATATATATATATATATATATACACACCACATCTTTATTCATCTATTGATGGACTCTTGAGGTGCTTCCATATCTTGACTATTGTAAATAATGCTGCAATAAATATGCAGGTGCAATAAATATCTTTTTGAATTAGTGTTTTCATTTTCTTTGAGTAAATACCCAGTAATAGAATTACTAGATCACGTGATATTTCTACTTAAAATTTTTGAAGGATCTCCACCTTGGTTTCCACAGTGGCTGCACCAGTTTGCATTCCCTCCAACAGTGCAGGAAGGTTCCTTTTTTCCCACATCCTCACCAACTTGTTATTTCTTGTCTTCTTAATAGCCATTCTGACAGGTGTGAGATGGTATCTTATTGTGGTTTTTACTTGTATTTCCCTGATGCCGAATGATGTTTAGCATCTTTTCATGTGTCTGTTGGCCATCTGGATGTATTTTTTTTTTATTTTTTCAGTGTTCGAAGATTCATTGTTTATGCACCACACCCAGTGCTCCATGAAATATGTGCCCTCCTTAATATCCACCACCAGGCTCACCCATCCGCTCTCCCCCCTCCCCTCCATAAGCTTCAGTTTGTTTCTCAGAGTCCACAATCTCTCATGGTTCTTCTCCCCTTCCAATTTATCCCAATTCACTTTTTCTTCCCTTCCCCTAGAGTCCTCCATTTTATTGCTATGTTCCACAAGTAAGTGAAAGCATACGATAATTGTCTTTCTCTGCTTGACTTACTTCATTCAGCATAATCTCCTCCAGACCTATCCATGTTGATAGAAAAGTTGGGTATTCATCCTTTTTGATGTCCGAGTAATATTCCATTGTATATATGGACCACATCTTCTTTATCCATTCGTCTTTTGAAGGGCATCTCGGCTCTTTCCATAGTTTGGCGATTGTGGACATTGCTGCTATGAACATTGGGGTACTTATCGCCCTTCTTTTCCCTACATCTGTATCCTTGGGGTAAATACCCAATAGTCCAATTGCAGAGTCATAGGGTAGCTCTATTTTTAATTTTTTGAGGAATCTCCACACTGTTTTCCAATGTGGCTGTACCAACTTGCATTCCCATCAACAGTGAAAGAGGGTTCCCCTTTCTCCACATCCTCTCCAACACTTGTCATTTCCTGTCTTGTTGATATTGGCCATTCTAACTGGTATAAAATGGTATCTCAATGTGGTTTTGACTTGAGTTTCCCTGATGGCTAGTGATGATGAACATTTTTTCATGTGTCCATTGACCATTTGTATGTCTTCTTTGGAGAAGTGTCTGTTCATGTCTTCTGCCCATTTTTTGACATGATTATCTGTTTTTTGGGCATTGAGCTTGAGAAGTTCTTTATAGATCTTGGATATCAGCCCTTTGTCTGTAGTGTCATTTGTGAATATCTTCTCCCATTCTGTGGATTGCCTCTTTGTTTTGTTGACTGTTTCCTTTGCTGTGCAGAAGCTTTTTATCTTGATGAAGTCCCAAAAGTTCAGAAAAGACCCCGAATAGCTAAGGAAATGTTGAAAAAGAAAAACAATTCTTGGGTCATCACGTTGCCTGGTTTCAAACTTTACTGCAAAGTTGTGATCACCAAGACAGCATGGTACTGGCACAAAAACAGACACATAGACCAATGGAACAGAGTGGAGAGTCCAGATGTGGACCTTCAACTTTATGGTCAAATGATCTTCAACAAAGCAAGAAAAAATATCCAGTGGAAAAAAGACAGTCTCTTCAATAAATGGTGCTGGGGAAATTGGGGAAATTTAAAATTATGAGGTTACCTCGTAATTCTACCTCACTGGAATGCCAATTACAAACCAAATATAGCATTTCAAAAAGATAACACAACTGGTTAGGTAAATGCTAGGTAATTGTGCTCTTCAGTTTTGGAAGCAGATGATGGGAGATACAGAAGAATGAAAATTGACCATTCTCTCACACCATACACAAAGATAAACTCAAAATGGATGAAAGACCTCAACATGAGTCGGGAATCTATCAAAATCCTAGAGGAGAACATATGCAGTAACCTCTTTGACATTAGCCACAACAACTGCTTTCAAGACATGTCTCCAAAGGCAAAGGAAACAAAAGCAAAAATGAACTTTTAGATGTATTCTTTAGAGAAGTCTCTATTAAGTCTCCTGCCCATTTTTAATTGGGTTTTTTAGGGGTTTTTAGTGTTAAACTATATGACTTCTTTAAATATTTTAGATATTAACTCTTTAGCAGATATATCATTTGCAAATATTTTGTGCCATTCCATAGGTTGCCTTTTTGTCCTGTTGATGGCTTCTTCTGTGGTGTGAAAGCTTGTTAGTTGGATGTAGTTACAATAATTCATTTTTACTTTTGTTTCCCTCACCTGAGGTGACAGACCCTGAGGAGTGTTGCTAAGGCTGATGTCTGAGAGATGACTACCTATGTTCTTCTAGCAGTATAATGGTTTTAGGTCTCATATTTAGGTCTTTAATCCATTTTGATTTTATTTTTATGCATGATGTGAGAAAGAGGTCCAGTTTCATTCTTCTGAATGTTGCTGTCTGGTTTTTCCAGCACCATTTGTTGAAGAGACTGTCTTTCCCCATTGTGTATCCTTGCCTCCTTTGTTATAGATTAATTGACCATAAAAGCATGGGTTTATTTCTGGACTCTCCAGTCTGTTCCATTGGTCTATGTGTCTCTTGTTGTGCCAGTACCAAACTGTATTTATTATAGCTTTGTAGACCTCTTTCCTTTTAAACACTGAATAATATTCTACTGTATATATATATTACATATATGTGAGAAAGTATGTTTAGTGGATATAGAGTTTCAATTTGGGAAGATGAGAGAAGTTCTGGAGATGGATGTGGTGACAGTTGCATAATAATGTGACTATTTAATGCCATTAAAAAGTATGCTAAAAAATGTCTAAAATGGTAAATTTTATGTAATATATGTTTACCACCATCAAAAATACTCCAAAATGTCATGTTCTAAATTATAGAGTTGATAGTCCTTTAACAAATAAAATCATCCTTTTTTTTTAACTTGTCCAAAGAATTTTAAATATGGGAGAGTTGTAATAATTTCTAGAAGGTGCCACATATTAAGTAACCTTGTAAGGCTTTGTTTTTAAAAATATTTCAAGGTGATATATGAAGCATAGTACTTGTACCTCCACATGACAACTAACAGATAAATAAGACATTATCTGAAAATAAGATACCTTATAAGGAATTTTACGCTGCAGAACCTGTGTTCTGTTATATTCAGCTATCAGGGGAAAAAAATAAGTGTGCTAAAATGAAGTAGGTATCCTATAAAATTTATCAGTATCTCCATGTAGTAATCATAAATTTTAGGGAAATTTGAAACATTTGACATATAAGTTCAATACCTATTCAAATCAATAGGTACCTTCGAGTAAGTGTTAGATGCTTAAGAGAGGTTACCTCGTAATTCTACCTCACTGGAATGCCAATTACAAAACAAATATAGCATTTCAAAAAGATAACACAACTGGTTAGGTAAATGCTAGGTAATTGTGCTCTTCAGTTTTGGAAGCAGATGATGGGAGATATTTGCCCTTTCTACCATTTTTATTCTGGAACCCCTAACAATAGATAAAAGGGTATTAAAGGTAATTTTATTTAGGAACCTAGAATCCAAATTGATGGTTTTATGGATTTTATGTTACTTTGAAAATTCAAATATCTGAAGAAATGTTCTTTATCTTGACAATGTTAATATCTTAGGGTGGTATTGTGCTATCGCTGTGCATGAGATGACCATTGGGGAAACTGAGTCATGGGAGTACTGCATCCTCTGTATTGTTTCATGTAACTGCATATGACTCTATAGTTACTTTAAAATAAAATGTTTAATTTTAAAAATGAAAATTATGTTAGCAACTGTGGTAAAGTCCAAGGTCATCTACAGCAACTCAACCTAACTTGAAACTTGCAGTGTAATTATTGAGGAGCCATAATTCTCCCAGAATTACAGAGCAATCAATAGCAAAAGCAGTCAGACCTAGATTTCTTCCTTCTGCAAGTGTTGGAAAGTACAACTTAGAGCAAAAGAAGCAGTTTACAGAAGAAATAGAGACGTAAGAGTTCCAGAGTTATTACACATTGCTTTATAGATAGAATTGTTTTGTGCTGATTTTTAAGAAAGATTTCTCTTACTTACCTGATCAGAAGAGGGGTGTCAAATGGTAGTGGTGGTATCTTAATGTTTTCTTCCAAAGGAAGGTTTCAAAGCTTCATAACTATGCTCTAATCTGGTCTCTGAGAAGGAGTTATCCCTTTCACTAAGATAGTGGCTTCCACTTGGTGAAAGAAGAGATGGACATTCCAGCCTAACGACTTTAAGTGTCTCTGATGACAAAAGAATTGCAAGTATAAATAGAAATATAGACAACTAGATTCTGGAATTACTTGAGTAAGAACAATATTTTTCTCATTTCCTTCTCAAAGATCACCATGAAACACTATTTTTTTTTAAAGCTATTCCTGTCCATCCACCACCACTATCCCCACAAGAGCATCTTCATAAATTAATCCATAGTTAAGGCTGATAAAGATGTGTTTTGGTAAAACCTGGCTAATCCAATCAAAAGCTTTTTTTTTTAATAGACACTTTTTTTTTTAAGATTTTATTTATTTATTTGACAGAGAGAGACACAGTGAGAGAGGGAACACAGGCAGGGGCAGAGGGAGAGGAAGAAGCAGACTTCCCGCCAAGCAGGGAGCCCGATGCAGGGCTCCATCCCAGGACCCTGGGATCATAACCTGAGCCGAAGGCAGACACTTAACAACTGAGCCACCCAGGCACCCAACACTCTTTTTCTTAATTGGCAAATATATATGCTTATAGAAACACCAAGACATGACTTTCAATGGAGTACTTTTACTTTAGTACTTTTAGTAGTATGTGGTTTAATTGTATTTAACCCTGAATTTTATAATTAGAGATTGAGTATCCACTGGCTTTATGTCATTAGGATCATTCCAATTTGTGTCTCTTGTCACCAGGAGGCTATTATAATGGAGAGGGAATCTATAAGGGTATGAATGCACTTGAAGACATTAAACATAAAGAAGGAAGAAGTAATCTGAGAGCTATTTTGAAAGAAGAAATAAGACTAAAATTTAACACAAGATAGAGGCCCCAGGGGTGCAGAGAATTCAGGTCAGGGGCCATTAAAAAGATAAGAGAATGGTTCTAAGCTTCAGGAAACAGTCTGTTGAGAGAAAAAGATGAATTACATCACAGCATTTTATTTTGAGGCAACAGTCTGTCGCCTACTCTGGCAACCAGTGTGTGGACGATCCATCACTAGGAGGAAGACGTCCCTGAGCATCAGAAGTGGATACACCAATCCAGGAACAAAGCAGAGGGGAGGGACAGGAGGAAGGAAAGAAAAGATGTCATGGGACATCAAGATGAAGTTCAAAATGTGCAGTCCTCCAAACCCAGAAGGAAAGAGAGTCCCTGAGGATTGGGCATTAATGTCTAGGGCTATAGATAAAATACAGATCTCAAATATGATTTTTCTTTTCTTTGTGTGATAGGCCATAATTCTTTTTTTTTTTTAAGTTTTTTTTTTTTAATTTTTATCTATTCATTTGACAGAGAGAGAGAGATTACAAGTAGGCAGAGAGGCAGGCAGAGAGAGAGGAGAGAGGAGGAAGCAGGCTCCCTGCTGAGCAGAGAGCCCGATGTGGGCCTCGATCCCAGGACCCTGGGACCATGACCTGAGCCGAAGGCAGCGGCTTTAACCCACTGAGCCACCCAGGCGCCCCATAATTCTTAATTAAGAAGGAATTCATGTCTATGCAGTCGAGCCGGTGGGTGCACTGCAAATTTCCAGAGAGCATGACTGATGAAGAAAAGTGAGATGGGAAATGCAATTTCAAGGATTATTTCAAATGGAAATTCAGACCTATTATTATATAATAAAAAAAATAAGGAGAAAGCAAATATCATATTCTGTGGAAGTCATGACTATTTCTAGAATCCATTTTCTAATACAGAAATGTTAAATGTGGTCATTTTTATTTGTGACAATTTACTTACTGTTGGGCATAGGTTCTGTTTCCAGCCATCATGCATGCCTTTCTCTCTCCTGAATTAACAAAACAAGGTCAAAGAAGTCTCTCTTCCTTTGTGCCTTGCACACACCACTTGGTGACTGCTGGACAGAGCAGAGTGAGGGAAACCAAGTGAACCAGAGGTAGCATGAGCTGCTAGAACATGTCTAATCTATGTGGAATTGGATGTGGATTTGTAAAGACTGCAAGACAAAGGCTCTGAGGAAGCAGACATGGAGAGAAAGCTGGGTTTTTCCTCTTCTAAACCCCCGTAGGACGTCTCATCCTCACTAATGTCGGTTGCTCAACATATTTGTCTCGTGTTACTAGCATTTTTTTCCCATGCATGTGTCTTATTTCTCTGTCACAGTAGTGACATAGCTGAGAACAAGGACTGCCTTATAATCATGGCTTTGAGAGCAGGGATGGTGGTGACAGGCAGCAGGACTCTGGGTTCACCTACCTTCTCCCCCTCACTTTCTAGCTCTGTGAGTTGGGGGCAGCTTTATTCTGCCAATGCCTCACTTGCTTTAGATGTAAAAAATGGTGATAGTCACTCTCCAGAGCATTACTTTCAGCAGCTTGGCACACAAGAGGGAGTCACATAGATGTCATTTATGCTCATACCTAGCGTGTTCCCAGTTTGAGAGAAAAGAATGAAAAAGAGAGACAAGATCAGTTATTGAAACCAATGGGACATTGTAATTTAATGGTTTTTTTAAAATGCAAAGAGGGTGAGGAATCATTGTGAAAGGCAGTGTAGCGTCACCATTCAATGGCTGCTCTGCCAAGTACAAGGCCTTGACCAAGGCGCCAGGACTAACTCCTCTAAACTCCATCTTCTCTCTCTGTACGCTGATGACAGTGATAGCACCATGTTTATAAATGTGAGTGTGTGTGTGTGTGTGTGTGTGTTTAGCTCAGCAGAGCCCCCAGCATGCTGTTACCACACACATAGCACACATTTGCTGGGACTGACATTATTTAGGTAATGATTACTCAACATTGGGACTATTATATGATGCTTTCATCATTAGAGAACCCAGTAGTTTACTTTATTGTCTATCAAGTTATTTGCAACATCTTCTCCCATCCTGTAGGCTGCCTTTTAGTTTTGTTTCCTTTGCTGTGCAGAAGCTTTTAACCTTGATGAAGTCCTAATAGTTCATTTTTGCATTTATTTCCCTTGCCTTTGGAGATGTGTCTTGGCTGCGGCCAATGTCAAAGAGGTTACTGCCTGTGTTCTCCTCTAGGATTTGGATGAATTCCTGTCTCACATTGAGGTCTTTCATCTATTTAGAGTTTATTGTTGTGTATGGTGTAAGCAAATGGTCGAGTTTCATTCTTCTGCATGTGGCTGTCCAATTTTCCCAGCACTGTTTTTTTAAGAGACTGCGCTTTTTCCATTGGACATTCTTTCCTGCTTTGTCAAAGATTAGTTGACCATAGAGTTGAGGGTCCATTTCTGTGCTCTCTATTCTGTTCCACTGATCTATGTGTCTGTTTTTGTGCCAGCACCATACTGTCTTCATGATCACAGCTTTGTAATAGAGCTTAAAGTCTGGAATTGTGATGCCACCAACTTTGGTTTTCTTTTTCAACATTCCTTTGGCTATTCAGGGTCTTTTCTGGTTCCATACAAATTTTAGGATTGTTTATTCTAGCTCTGTGAAAAATACTGGTGTTATGTTCATAGGGGTTGCATTAAATGTATAGAATGTTTTGGGTAGAATAGACATTTTCATGATGTTTGTTCTTCCAAACCATGAACAAGGAATTTTTCCCATTTATTTGTGTCCTCTTCAGTTTCTTTCAGTGTTCTGTATTTTTCAGAGTACAGATCTTCTATCTCTTTGGTTAGGTTTATTCCTGGGTATCTTATTGTTTTGGGTGCAATTGTAAATGAACTTGATTCCTTACTTTCTCTTTCTTCTGTTTCTTTGTTGGTGTATAGAAATGCAACAGGTTTCTGTACATTGCTCTTATATCCTGTGACTTTGCTGATTTCATGTATCAGTTCTAATAATTTTTTGGTGGAGTCTTTCAGGTTTTCTATATAGAGTGTCATGTTGTCTGCAAATACTAAAGTTTCACTTCTTCCTTCCTGATTTGGATGCCTTTCATTTCTTTTTCTTGTCTAACCGCTGAAGCTAAGACTTCCAGGGCTATGTCACATATCTGATGAGGGGTTAGTATCCAAAATCTATAAAAAACTTCTCAAACTCAGTACCCAAAAAACAATTCAGTTACGATATGGGCAGAAGACAGGGCACCTGGGTGGCTCAGTCTGTTAAGCATCTGTCTTTGGCTCAGGTAATGATCCCGAAGTCCCAGGAGCAAGCCCCACTTTGAACTTTTTGCTCAGCTGTACGCCTGCTTCTCCCTCTCCCTCTACCCCTCCCCCTGCTCATGCTCTTTCTCTCTTGCTCACTCTCTGTCAAATAAATAAATAAAATCTTAAAAAAAAGAAATGGGCAGAAGACATGCATAGACATTTCTCCAAAGAAGACATATGGCAAACAGACATATGAAAAGATGCTCAACAACACTCATCATCAGGGAAATGCAAATCAAAACCATGATGAGATATCACCTCACACCTGTCAGAATGACTAAATTTAACAACTAAGGGGAAAATAGGTGTAGGCAAGGATGCAGAGTAAGGGGAACCCTCTTACATTGGTGGTGGGAATGCAGACTGATGCAGCCATTCTGGAAAACAGTATAGAGGTTCCTCAAAAATTTAAAAATAGAGCTACCCTATAACTGAGGAATTTCATACTAGGTATTTACCCAAAGGACACAAAAATACAAATTTGAAAGTATACATACACCCCAGCATTATCAACAAGAGCCAAACTATGGAATGAGCCCATCAGCTGATGAACAGATAAAGAAGATGTGGTGTGTACACACACACACACACACACACTCACACACACACACATGCACATACACACACGCAGACACACACACATATACAAACACAGACATGTGTACACACACACACAGGAATATTATTCAGCCATCAAAAAGAATGAAATCTTGCCATTTGCAATGATGTGGGTGGAGCTAGAGAGCATTATGCTAAGCAAAATAAGTCCGAGAAAGAAAAATGTCATATGATTTCACTCATTTGTGGAATTTAGGAAACAAAACGGATGAACATATGGGAAAGGAAAAAAAAAAAGGAGAGACAGAAACAAACCATAAGAAACTCTTAATGATAGACAACAAACTGAGGGTTGATGGAGGGAGGTGAGTGGGGGATGAGCTGAATGGGGGATGGGCATTAAGGAGGGCACTTGTTATGGGAAGCACTGGGTGTTACATATAAGTGATGAATCACTGAATTCTGTTGAAACCAATATTACACTATATGTTAACTAACTAGAATCTATTTTTTTTAATTTTATTTTTATTATTTGCCCAAGGGGTACAGGTCTATTTTTTAAAAGATTTATTTATTTGAGACAGAAAGCATGAGTGGGGGAGGGGGCATAAGAAGAGGATCTTTGTGTTGAGTACAGAGCTCGACATGGGGCACAATCTCATGACTCTGAGATCGTGACCTGAGCCGAAATCAAGAGTCCGATACTTAACCTACTGAGCCACACTGGTACCCCTTAACTAATTAGAATTTAAATAAAAATTTGGAAAAAAAATCGAACCGAAACAGTAAACAAAACAAACTTGTGTATCAAGTTGCAATAGGACTTTCTGTATGTTCACATTAGCCTCAAGGACATATGCAATAGAGTAAGGGAAAAACTGAAAAGGAGCTGCTTGGGTTTCCACATAGAGAGATGACTATTTAATGATTATTTCATGAGCCTGCACAACCAATATCTCAAGTACTGAATGCATTAAAAAATTATGAAACACACATAAATGGAAAAAATGTCATTCTTCATAGATGAAGTGTATAACTTAGCCTATGGGAATTTAATTTCTTGGATTAGTGATTTGAATTTAAATTAAGCCATTTACCTTTCTGTTTTTATTTCTGTGAGAAAGAAATGATGAGGGATACCAAACGGTTACCATCCATAGAGCCCGCCGTGAGCCTCATCGGCATGAATTGTGCCATGATGTAAAAAATCAGGTTTATTAATGAGAATCATATCTATGAACTGTCTTCTTTAATTTTCACATAATTGTATATATATTCTCTGAATAAGTATAACTAGACGTATGAATTTTGGCAGTGTTTCCAAAAAAAAGTATTAACGATATAGAACCAGGCTTTAAATCTAAGCACAATGAATGTAAATTCGTGTATTGTGTTACAGTTTCATGTAACAGTTGTTTTTCTAGGTTCTATATTCTGCTCTTTTTTTCAGTACTTACTCTAAGTGAGTATTGATCATCTCCCACGTTAGCACAAGGCCCTCTAGAATTTCTGATGTAACCGGGAGGGAAAGAAGGTCCCGTGTGTCCCCTGTCAGTCAAAGGTGAACACTGCTCTCCAGGAGGGCAGCGCGCTCAGGGTGAGGACAGCTTGCCTGAAGCAGCAAATACATCTGTCAGAATTCATCCCAAATATTCCAAAGCAACACTTACTTTACCTTTTTCAAAAGTGTGTTGCAGTTCTCAAAAGAATGGGATTATTTTGAGAGGATAGATAATGAATCCTTGCAAGTGTATTTAATGTTTTCTCATTTGTATTCTTGCACAGCATAATACAAATAATATGTGTGTATGAGTACATAAAGCACATTGTGTACTCCTGGAGAGAGTAGAGGGAAGGAGAGATGGGGAGGGGTCTCTTATCTATGAAACGCAGAATTGATTTTATTTGCGTTTTACCAAGAAAAAATTGACTAGTGAAAAAAAATAATAAGTTACACCTTAATATGCAGGTCAGGAAATCCCCAATATCAAGATTAATTATGTGCTACAGTGAAATTCCTCTGGGTTTGTCTTTGAAACTCCCACATTTCCATCCTAGAACATTGGGAGGGAAACCTGATCAAAGTTGGGAAGGGCATTAAAGAAATAATTGACCCAGAAAACAGCACAGGCTACCGTGAAACAATCCAAGTTGGTTTCCCAGACATTTAATAGCCAATCACAGAGGACTCACTCTTTTGTTCCTGAGTGACTGCATTGCGTCTTCTAGACCAGTGTGAGTCCATTCTTTTTCCTACCAATCTCTTTCTCTAATAAGTAGTAGCATAACAGAGGTCAGCTGATAAAAAGTCCTCCACAAAACTCCCCAGTGGATTTGGTTATGGAAGAGACACATGGAGAGTTCAAACATCTGGCCCCCTCTTTGAAGGAATAGGGATTTAAACCTAGATGTGCTGAGGCAGGTGAACTAGCTAATGAAGTGAGGTGCTGGCTCCACATTTTTTTCCCTCATCTCTCAGATATTGAAATGAATACCCAGAGGCCAGGATAATTAAGGAGAGAAAAACAGTTCCTTTATCCTATTAAGATAATCTTTCTTTACACATGACAGTTAGATAACCAAACATTTCTTGGGAAGACTAACATAATTTAAAGTAAAGTCTATTCTACTCCTATTAACTTTTTTTTTCCCTTCAATATCCCCAAACCCTTGGGATTTGTGGTGCTTTGCTGTCTTGTTTAAACACAGTATCATGGTTATGAGAGGCTGAGAACAAGAGGGGGGAAAAACTGTGTATATCCCATGAAAATTGTTCAAAAAAGTTATGATGAAATGTGCAGGTGTTTATGTTTGGCTTGAGAGTACTTTTCCGATATTTGCTGGGATTTCAAGACATTTTAAGAAATGAGCTTGCATTAAAGTAGGTGTCTCTTCTTTAGGGATTATGTGACAGTAATTAGCCATCTGATCCAATCTTTATTGTTGCAAACATCCTGTAATGGGAAGATCATTCCCATTTCAAAAAGGATTAAAGTAAGCCTACAAGAGTTTAAATAGCCTGGGTAAGCCATACTTCTGGTAAATGGGAAGGCAGAGATTTGAATCTAGATCTGATACCCAACTAGTGCTCCTTTATTCAGGTCATTTAGTTTCCCTATACAACATTCCTTAGGCAATCAAGTGTAAATACCACCTAAAACGATAAGGGGAAGCTAGAGAAGAGGTAAAAAGAAAAATGTGTTAAGATACTTGAAAACTTACATTCATTAAAAATGCTAATGTAGCTGATGAACCCAGGGAGATAAGTGATGTCTAAGTGAATATATGTATCTGTGTCTTTACCTGAAAAAGTGCAGATGGAAAAGTGGACAATCCTGAGAATGAGCTTGTGACAGTGCTTTGAACTAGAACTAACAGGGTATGTCAAATAAATAAATAAATAAAAGTTTAGTCTTAAATTATAATAAAGACAACATGTTCTGTAATGAAGGAAAAAATATAGTCTTTAACTTGAGAGGTTCAATGCAAGAGTGGATCAAAACAATAGCAAAATATATTAATATCTGTTATGTCCACCTGTTAATTACTATAAATCTGGCCCAAAATGTGAATGCAATACTATTTCAATTTATTAAAAAAACAGGGATACCTGGGTGGCTCAGTTGGTTAAGCAGCTGCCTTCGGCTCAGGTCATGAGTCCCGCATCGGGCTCCTTGCTCAGCGGGGAGACTGCTTCTCCCTCTGCCTCTGCCTGCCACTCTGCCTGCTTGTGCTCTCTCTCTCTCTGACAAATTAAAAAAAAAAATCTTAAAAAAACAAACAAAAAACTTTATTTTTTTTTCTGGAGGAGGAATATTATTCTAGACATCTGTCAAAATAGGTTTATCAAATGCTCTATTCAATGCAACAGATTGCATCTGCTCTTCATTTCTATCAGTGTCAAAAAATAATGGAAGAATTTAGTTTGATATTTTAAGTGGGTCAACTGTCTTAGAGTAATGCCTCTTATATGTACCATATCAAATGTTACTCTTGATGCACTAAAAAAGTTTCATCAAGCATCTTATTGGTCTCACTGATGGATGATAAATTATTTTTCTCCTAATATTTCTGAATTTATCCAAATATGCAGGTATTTCCTACCATCTCTATTGTGTAATATTTTATTGGCATACAGATGATATCCTAAACATCCTTTCATTATGTTTAATTAAAGAACACTTAGTGAATTATCAAATTATTAAAATTGGTCTTTCTGTAATTTATGTTCACTTTTATCTAAATGTAATTGGAAATTGATTTCTAAATGCTTTAGGTGACACTTACCTTGATCTATAGCTACCGTCTCTTACGATCTCTATTTGCCAGGTTCTGTGCAAACTGCTTTAAATAATTTTTATTGAATTATGACTTACATATAATAAGATGATCACCTTTCCTCAACAGTTTGTTTCATTTTTCATGTATATACCCCTGGATAATCTATCTTGTATGTGTTAACACCCATAAACACTACTTACATTATCAAAGCTTCTATGACTCCAGAAGTTTTCTTTATAACTTCAGAGCCAATATCCCACCAACACGTAACACCACACTAACTGTCAATGCAGATTCATCTTCCCATTTCTTCAGTTTCATACAGATGGACTTGTGCAGTCTGTACTGTCTTGTATCCGGGTGCTTTTGTTCAACCTAAAGGCTATGAGATTCATTCGTATTTTGTATACCAGAAGTTACTTCATTTCACTAATGTTTCGGCAGATCACATTTGTTTCCCTTGATCATAGTGACGAGTATGTAGATACTGTCCCGTTTGGAGTGTGATGAATAGAGCTGCTGGGAACGTTGTTTGGATGGCTGGGGGCACTCCTTCCTGCTGCATGTCTGTATACTGTGGACTGAGATTGCTGGGTCAGATGATAGATGTACATTTAGTTTTTCTCAGGGTATTTGTGTTTAAGCAAGAGGGAACTCCAGTCCTCGTGCCCATGACTTCAGCTGATCTATTATCAGTTCAATACTTATTTTCGACAGTTGATATACATGATTTTATTTCAATAAGAGTGCCTCAGAAGTGTTATAATCCTCATTTTTCAAATAAGAATCTGATGCTCTGAGATACAAAGAGAATTAATAAGATGTAGAGCTGAGATTGAATATGGGTTTATGGGATAAGGAAGCTCTTCAACACTAACTACCAGTAACCATAGAGCTTCTCCTTCAGAGCAAAACCAAGTTCTGCAGAGTGGAAATGCTGTCTCCACAGTCCCATACAGCACATAAAATAGTTGTACTAATTTGCTTCTCTTTAACACCACGCTATCAATGTAGATTTGTCTTCCCATTTCTTCCTCTTTAGTCACAAGCACATGAAGCTATTTCATGATCTCTTTGCAGCAAAAAAATGGTGATAGTTTATACTATGTGAATAGTAAATGATGCAAGAAAGAGGACAGAGTTCTTTTTTAACAAATTGCTAGGTAGCACATTAAAAATTCTTTTTGTATATATGATCTTAAATAATAAGATTTCCAACTTTAAATTGCAAGAGTTCAAAAATAGATGAAAATTCCTATTGTCATGTTTTAAGATAAAAAGCAAAGATCCATTTTGCTCAATCTAGGCAAATAACTAGTAAATTTGCAAAGCAATGGGTAAGATTCTATCTTTTATAGTTAGCTAGCTAATTTGGTCAAAATCTGTGATCTCTTGTGAAGCGGAAATGATTGGTATGCCCCCATTGCCTTCAGTGCTCATCCTGTATGCCCTCATATCCAGCGGGAGAAATGTCCAGGATATTCAAGTCATTTGTAGATAGCCCTCTGATGACAAATGAACTATTGGTAAACAGTAACATGTTGTGAATAGTACACGGCCTGTTTAAACTTAAGCTGTAACCAGGAAACACATGAATGGCTCGTGGCATTATGGCCCTGCTCATTGAACTGCCCATTGCCATCATCGACATGGCCATTGATGCTGGAACCAACAGTTGTCCTTCCAATGGAGGGAGGGACATTAGCGGCATCAGATCAATAGCCATATCCTAATTATCTCTTGATAGGAGAAAGCCTATATGAAGCAATGATATGAGAGTTTCCATTAATAGGAATAACCATTTTTCTCAAGATTTTTCTTCTTCTCTTTAAAATTGTTGATTATGAGGAAATGTTCTTCATAAATCCCATGTAACTCTTTCTGCATCATTGGCCAAGTTGAAAGTCCTTCAGGAAACAAGTGGTTGAATGCATTATGGTGCAGTAATACAGGGGGAATAGAGATATTGAAATAACGAACACTTAGGATTTTTTTTAATATAAGAAGAAAGTATACAGCAAATGCTATTGAATTTTTTAAGAAAGTGGAAATATCAACATTAAAGGGCTTTGAGTTTGTTAAAAACAGATACCGTAAAGCTTTGGAAATTGTCTTATGGTGACTAAAATAACAGGGGAAATGATTATTTGAGATTAGCTGTGCAAAATGAGAAAATGTTTATGGGCTACTTAAGCACATTAACGAAAATAGTTCTTTAACTTCAGTAGAGAGGCAGCAAGGTTCTGCTCAATGACACAGTATATTTAAAGTTAGTATGATGGTTTCCTTTCTTTACCAAAATACAATCACCACTCTTAAGCTTTTATTTTGAAATTTGGTGTCAGAGAAAGAAGCTAATGATCAAAATGGAAATACACTAAAGAATCATAATTAAGAAAGATGGTCACTTCTATAACTGCTAATGTTTGCTGCATTCATTTTCCATAGCAGCTGTCTTTTTTTTCTTTTCTTTTTAGTTTGAGGGAGGGGGAAAAAATCACCTGTGACCTGAACACTATCAAAAAGTACCTGGTGTAGGCATTTCCCTTCTCAGAAAAACCTCCACATGGTAATTCAGCCCAAGTAGGACTTACCCTTGACTGTTTTCTTTTCTTCATACCCATCCGTCCGCAAACCCTGCTTCACCTCACGTTACATCCCTAATCCAGCCCATGTCCTGCTGCTCCTAGTCTGCCTCCTACACCTGACCATCACCACCTGCTGCCCGGACGCTAGATCCTGCCTCTGCTCTTGCCCACCTGCCAAGTATGTTCACTGCGCCCCTCAGAATAACATGTGATGTGAATCATGTCATGTGACTCCTCCACCCTCAGATGCTCATTCTAAAATCTCAAAAATTCCTTGAACCTGAAACTGCTTGTTTTTCTCTGGAAAGGGACAGACAGTTGTTTAATTTTGTGGTCCACACACAGTCTCTGCTACATGTTCTTTTTCTTTGTTTTTGTTTTTGTTTTAATTAGCAAACATTTAAAAATGTAAAACGGGCACCTGAGTGGCTTAGTCGGTTAAGTATCTGACTTCAGCTCAGGTCATGATCTTGGGGTCCTGGGATCGAGTCCCCCATCAGGCTCCCTGCTTGGCAGGGAGTCTGCTTCTCCCTCTGTGCTCGCTCGCTCTCTTATTCAAGTAAATAAAATCTTAAATAAATAAGTAAAATGTAAAACAGAAAAAGTTGCATGCTCAGAGGCTGGGCCAAGCCGGCGGGCTGGCTTGGACCCCACAGCTGCACAGTGTTGTGAAAAGGTCTGTGTCATCCCATCCAGACCTGCACTGGTATGGTTCTCCATCGTTCTCCGCCCTCAAACTACATCATCCTCTTACTCCTCCTTGATCCAACAGAACTTATATTTCTGTGAAGCCTTTGCTCTTGGTGTTTCCTATGACTGTAGCTTTTCACCGACAGATAGTCACATGGCCAACACTTCTATTTTTATGGAGTTTGTGTGAGAGGCAGCTCCCTACCTCATGTCTTCTGAGATAACTCCCAGTGGTTGCCTATTAAGTTGCCCTCATCTCTGTTTCTTAAAAGCTCCTCAGGACTTATTGTCTGCTTATTTACTTATCTCCTCTGTCTCTGTCACACCTCACTAGACTGTAAGTCCTCTGTATGGACTTTGTCATATTCTTTACTTGTTAAAAAAAGAGAAAGTGGCATAATAGGTTCTCAATAATTATTAATCAAATATAGGAAAAATATAATGTATTCATCTATTAATGTCAAAAGTGATTATGATTTATTAATTATAACTTTAATGCTGACATTATTTTAATGACTCTATACCAAAAGGTAGCCTTGATTAATTTAAACATCACAACTAAGTACTGAGGCACAAAGGAATCCTCAGCACCAGTGGTGATGTGCTGTGATTTCAGCATCTTAACTTAAATTTTTCAGAAAAAAAAGGAATGTATGTGTATAAGCATACAAAGAGAAGAAAAATGACAAAATGTTAAAAGTTGCTAAATCTTGGTGAAGACATATGGGTACACATAGGGGATGATTCTTCTGTGGCTTTACTTTCTTTCAAAATAGAAAGTTCCACTGAGATAGTGTTTCTGAAGTTGCCAGACTGCGGCTGAGGGACAGAGTTAAGATGATCCCATAATAGAAGTTGTCCGAAGAAGGGCACGGCCGAGAGAGTACAACACGAGACAAAAATGATCACTTCTCTGTATTTACCCACCGAATTTATCAGAGTACTGTATTTATGAACTATACCTAGAGGTTTTGAACAATAAAACGCTAAAAAAAACCATATTTCCACATCCATGAAGCAAAAACAAAAAGCAATTCTCTTTATGTTTTTATCTAAATATAAAAATATAACAGAAGAATGATTCTTAGTGCATTTTAAAGTACTCCATCCCTTAGTTCTAAAGTCATGCTTATGGTACTTTTTTAAAATTAATTAATTTATTTTTTAATTTTTATTTTTTTTAATTAACATATAATGTATCCTTTGTTTCAGGGATACAGGTCTGTGACTCATTAGTCTCACATAATTCACAGTACTCACCATAGCACATACCCTCCCCAATAACGTATTTCTTTAACATTGTCTCAATTTTTAATTTATTTGCTAAAACAGCCTTCAGTCTTCAGTAGTATAACATGACTAAAGAATATGAAATTGTTGATGTCTTTGATGACTTTTCTATGTAGGCTATTAATATGTAGTTGAGAAAATCCTTTCTTTACACATTCTAAAATAAGCCCCACACAAACTCTACCAACTGAAGGATAATCCCAGTGCTATGGGTTTTTTTTTAATACTGAAATGTGTCCATGTTGCAATCTAAATCATCTTCCAGGCACTGTTCTTTTCTTCCATGGAGAGGACTTTTTTTTTTTTTTTTTTTTAAGATTTTATTTATTTATTTGACACAGAGAGAGAGATTACAAGTCGGCAGAGAGGCAGGCAGAGAGAGAGGAGAGAGGAGGAAGCAGGCTCCCCGCTGAGCAGAGAGCCCAACGCGGGCCTCGATCCCAGGACCCTGGGACCATGACCTGAGCCGAAGGCAGCGGCTTTAACCCACTGAGCCACCCAGGCGCCCTGGAGAGGACTTCTTTATGAAAATAGTTACATGTAACAAAAGTCGACATATGTTACCTCTCTTGTGAATCTTAGGAATGTTTTGCCAAACTTAGAAGCTGGGAAAAACAAACCAAACCAGAAACCTTATGAAGATCATCAGAAAGATCCTTTCCATAAGGTATCCTAAGGAGAATTTACAGAATTCAAAATAAAATCTTACTCTTTCCCTATTCATTCTTTTAACTTGTTCCATCAAAGCATACTTTTCTAGGGCCTTATTCATAGATCCTTTCTTCTTTGCAATCTTTATTCTCAATAGCTATAATTCATAACAAGCTCTAAAAGTTGATTTACGTATTATTATACTTGCTGAAAGATTTTGATAAAGATTCCAAAGATTATTTTTTTGAACAAATGCATCCACGTTTTAGAGGACTAGTTTCTAGAAAGATACAATATTGTTTTAGGACATCTGTGTTATTTTACAAAGCAATTCAGCAAAGGCTCAAACATTTCTAACCTCTGATTAATGAAGAGCTGCAAAAGGACAACATCCATACTACCTACTACCTAGACATTTGCCTCAAATATTTGTAGATCAAAAAAAATATTTTTGTAATTTATTATCTCTGCATATATATGCAAATATTTTAGGTTTAGACACCTTCTATTCTAAGTGCATTTCTAATTTGTTGATTCTCAATCTATGTAAAAATTTAATTCACATTATCATGATAGCAAATTATTTTACCTTATATATTGAAGTATTTGACTTTCTATTTGAATTAATAATGTTAGCCTTTTTCAAAATACACTGAAGAAACTTCTAAAACATTCACTTTGATTTATGAACTGTACGAAAATAATCTGCCATTGATTGGACTCATTTTCCATTTGACAAATCTGATAAAGGTGGCATCATTTGACAATTTAGAAACTCTTATCTATTAATGGAACCAGTATCCATAGCTTAACTTCTAGTGTGCCTGTGACGCAATCTTGGATTGCATTGTAGCGAAGAGTCATGTGATCTGAAGACAATGTCATGCCTCCTGTATGGTCCGTAAATACACCTCCTGTGTCAAATCTTTGTCTTGGGGCACAATCTTGTTAATGTAGCTGTTTGCCTCTATTTATTCTGCTTTCCACATGGCCAGGCTAAATGTGGGAAAAGCCAACAAAGCATTGTGTGCAAGTAACATCAGTGTTCTCGAGAAATGGAAATGCAGTATTTACCTTATCATTGTCTTTGCATTTGGGGGGCATGGGCTGTTTATTGCTGCAGACAGGTTTTGTGCCTGAAAATGAAATCAGCACTAAAATACTAAAACAGCAGATGGCCACTCTTTGTGGATTTACACCAAACAGTAAAGGACTGCTCGCTATGAGCTATACACAAGGAACGCTGCCTTCCATTTCCTATAGGCACCTCACTTCCACCCAAACTATCTAACTCTCTCCTCCTCCCACTGACCCCACCAGCCACCATCTTGTGCCTCAGTTGCCTGGTGGACCACGGCAGTTGGTAGGGGGGCCTGGACACCAGCTCTGACCACTTTCCTTCTAGCACAGGATTGCATAGGTGCTGGGTGTGCAATATTGACTGGAATTACCTTGTTCTGGAAAGAAAGGATCACAAAAAGAGAGCTGTGCCTTTTACCTCTATAACCAAAATTGTGGAGCTATCCAAAATAATCCTGACTTGTTTTTGTCTAACTACTGAGAGGGACATTTTGTTAAAAATGAAAAATCTGGAACAAAGGCCAGATCAAAATAATGCAAAAAACTAGGGGTAAACTAGGACAGTCCAGGACAAACAGAATATGAGGTCTTCCCAGACATAATGCTAATAAACTTCATTAGAAACTGATGATACCCCCAGCCATGCATTTGATACTAGAGATCACATTTTTTTCCAGTTAGAAAAGAAAAATATAAACTTAGATTTTGCTCTTGTTGTTAGGTAAAGATTTAAATTTTTTTGTTTGTTTTAGTTTTTGAGTTTACTTCCTTTAGTTATTTTATTAGGTGTTCCTTGTACTTTGTTTTAGAAGTTGTATTGTTGGGGCACCTGGGTGGCTCAGGCAGTTAGACATCTGACTCTTGGTATCAGCTCAGATCATGATCTCAGGGTCCTGAGATCAAGCCCTGCATCAGGTACCACGGTCAGTGTAGAGTCTGTTTGGAATTCTCTCTGCCTCATCCTGTGCACCTCCTGCTTGTCCTCCCTCTCGCTTCCTGTCTCAAATAAATAAATAAAACCTTTAAAAGCCACATTGTATACATGTTTCAGGGTGATTTCGTAATTTGCCTCAGATTTCTGATTTCATCGATGGTAATTTAAAATGCATATCATGATTTGGAAATAGCTAATGTAATTTTTTATCACTGTATGATCATCACGATGTTAACCATCATGTTGTTACTGCTCCTTAAAATGTTTGACAATATTTCTGGAAAGGGACATTCTGAATCACAAATGGTTTAATGTAGGATATATCAGTATTCAGAATGGAAAGAACAGGGTTCTAATACTAATTTTATTCTAATACTAATTCCACCCAAGGGCCTGGGTGGCTCAGTCAGTAAGCATCTGCCTTCGGCTCAGGTCATGATCCCAGGGTCCAGGGATTGAGCCCCACTTCAGGGTCCTGCTCCATGGGAAAGCCTGCTTCTCCCTCTCCCTCTGCTGCTCCCCTGCTTGTGTTCCCTCACTTGCTGTCTCTCTCTCTCTCTAATAAATAAATAAAATCTTTTTAAAAAAAAACTTTTACAACTTAAAAGATTTTGACATTAAATAAGCGGCTTTATTAGAAACAGTGACAATAATACAGTGTACACCATACTAATGACAATACAATGCACAGTAATAATACAAATACATAGTAGGTCTGTATGTCATAATGCATTTGGAAATCAGATGAGAGTATGGATGTAATACTTTGAAGAAGGTAGCATGACAGATGGCCTCCCCACCTGCAGGTGCAGCCTGAGTGGACCCAGATCCTGCTCCCTCTCCCCCATGGGCGAGGCTGCACCTGCAGGTCCCATGTGGGGTGGGGGCAGGCTCTCCTGCCTGGGCGGACCCCAGATCCTACTCCCTCACCCCCAAGAGACTTCAGTTTCAGCAGAGTCGAGCAAGGAGGCTGAGAGGAAGTGACAGGCCAAGAGTATCACCAGGGAAAGGGCAGAGCCCAACCCTGCTTGCCCACCTGCCCCAGGTGTCTCCCTTTCTGTCAACAGCTCAGCTCTGGATTAGACCTACAGTTTCACTGGTCTCCAGCCCTGCTTAGTTGGCCAGATCCAACGCTAGCTTTCTTAGATTAGGTTCACAACTATGATGGAGGCCCAGAGGGGGATGCATTTGGGAAAAGGACCCCAGCCTGGCTCTGAAGGCTCCTCCCAGAGTGGGAAGCTGAGAGTCATGGGTTTGAGCCCCTGGCCAAAGAGGGCCTGGCACCCCAACCTCAGGTAGCGGTGCCATCCCCGTGGTGTCTGCTGGGCTGGGAAACAGGCAAGCTGGGGCACAATCATCTTGGAGTCTTGGCTGTGGTCATAGGACTGCATAGGACCCTGCATCAAGGGTCTGTGGGGTTCATGGCCCTCCCATGCTCCCTCTGGGTTCCTGGGATAGTGCTTCCTCTCCTGAGCAGCTACATGGCCCTGTAGGCCTGCCTCCCACCACATTCCCCCTCTTCCCTCCTCCAGGAGGCCTGCCAGGTCCACTGCTTCCCTTCTCAAGCTGACAGCTGGTGGTGGAGATGCCACAGCTGCCCCTGAGACACCTGTGCACACTAGGGGGATGGTTCCTGGCCCGGGGACTCACCACGGTGCCCCACACCTTAATGACTTTCTCACTTATCTGCTGGATCATAGTCTTGCTGAATGATTTCCCAACTTGCTGGACACAGTTCATTTTTACAAAACCTAAATCTTTTCATTCCTCCCAGGAAAACCCCAGTTTTTCTCCTATCTTCTCTCCACAGACTTTTTTTTTTTACTGCTATATATTAAAATAGCAGCCATAGTAATGGGATTTAGAGATTACTATCTATCAGGCACTGTACTAGGTGACTTACATGCCAATTCACTTATCTCTCCCAAAAGCATGAGGCAGGATGTGCTTTACAGATCTGCTTATGGATAAGGGAAGTGAAAACAAGTCAAATAACTTGCCTGAGTACATAGCCAAGATTTATTTCAGGATATATTCTGTTGTGTGCACACACAAGTGTCTGTGTGTGTGTGTGTTTAGGTGATCGGAGAAGACATGTATCTTAATGGTAGATAAAGAGACATAGGACATAAGTGTAGTTTTACACCTGAAGTCACACTGATTTTTTTTTTAATTTGTTACCAGTATCATTTTGTTTTGTTCTGTTTTTAAATATATAAAAATAAAATATCTCACATAGAGGGGGCACTAACTTTCTAATATACTTCCTTGGAGCCTACATATGCAATTAGTATCTCCATGCTAGAAAATCATGTGACACTCACAATGCCCAAGCTGTTCTGTTTTTTGCCAGATTTTGTTATGTGCCCCTAAGACCTACTTCATCATGGCTAAACTCTGGGGCTGCCCCTCATTCACAAAAGAACACTGGAAGGAAGGACAATGCTGCCAATGAAGGTGAGATCATAGTAAATTGAAGTCCAGTGAGGTGTGGCAGACAAAGTACATACATTTAATAACACTGTATTCAAAAATTTTTATTGTAATTTGTAAATGATAGATGAGATAGAATGATAGAAATGATAGAAAGAACTAGTATGCCCCATATGCATTTACATACAAAAAGTATTTGGATTGATGTAGGCTCCTCAAATTTTAGCCTTCTAACCTAAATGTTTCCATTTTTAAAAAAGATTAGTACTCTCAGATAATTATTGTCAATAATATAAAAATAGTCCTTAAAAACTAATATATGAAAAAAAAAAGAAAAAAAAGAAAAAAAAACTAATATATGACAAAGGGCAATGATCAAGTTCTTGCAAAGAACAAGGATTTGAATGCACACAGATGCACAGTTCAAGGTGCCCCTTTTGTCCTGTTGCAGAAACAGACTTAATGCAGTATCACGACAAATTAAAAAGAATCAGTCAGTGTATTTTAATAAGAGTGCAAATTAAACAGTTTGAATGGAACTTAGTCAGTTACTTTAGAAAGCATGTTTAATGATCAAAGCTAAAGACCTTGGTTAACCCAATATTGTCAAATGTTTGTATCTTAATTACTACAAAATTAATATTAAGTACCATTTAGGAACTAAACTAATTACAATAACAAAACATATCTTTTGCGGCGCCTGGGTGGCTCAGTGGGTTAAGACTCTGCCTTCGGCTCAGGTCATGATTCCAGGGTTCTGGAATCAAGCCCCGAATCGGGCTTTCTGCTCAGCGGAGAGCCTGCATCCCCCTCTCTCTCTGCCTGCCTCTCCGCCTACTTGTGATCTCTCTCTGTCAAATAAATAAATAAAATCTAAAAAAACCCACCATATCTTTTAGTGTCATATCTATTACTGTTTTTGTTCTGTTACTTGCCTTGTCAGGTTTATCTATGCATGGACTATCTATAAAAAAAAATTTATGATGTCAAACTTTCCTTGAAACCACTCTTTTTAAATGATTTTAAACTTTTGGAATTAAAAACACAAACAAACAAAAAAATGTGCTTACCCAAACCCAATGAATCATAAGTCATAAAATTTCAGACTATTTTTCTTCCCAGCATAGCTTTAACTTTGTCTTATTCTTGCTATCTGAAATGGTCTTTCTCCCAAACTTCTGTCATCTTCATATATTTTATTTTATTTTTTTTAAGATTTATATATTTATGATAGAGAGTGCACAGAGCCAGGTAGGAACAGTGGGAGAGGGAAAGAATCTCAAGCAGATTCTGTGCAGGGTCCAAAGTGGGACTCAATCTCACGACCCTGAGATGATGACCTGAGCCAAAACCAAGAGGTGGATGCTTAACTAACTGAGCCACCCAGCCGCCTCTCTTCACCTATTTTAGGCTTCCGTTTAAACACCACCTCATCAGAGCACTCCGCCTTGACACACAATCTGACATACATCCCCGTTCCTAATTTGAGCCTCTATTTTAGGCCCTGACATAATCTCTTAAAAGCCAGTTTCCTTCAAAGTTTATACATTTTTTCTTTTTTTAAGACTTTATTTATTTATTTGACAGAGAGAGAGAGGTTACAAGTAGGCAGAGAGGCAGGCAGAGAGAGAGGAGGAAGCAGGCTCCCTGCTGAACAGAGAGCCCAATGCAGGGCTCAATCCCAGGACCCTGAGATCATCAGCTGAGCTGAAGGCAGAGGCTTTAACCCACTGAGCCACCCAGGCGCCCCTATACATTTTTTCTTTATATTTTTCTGAGTGGGTATGCTTCCCTCCCCCACACTAGAAAAAATATAAGTACTCAAGAATAGTTATGCAATAATATGGCATTAGCAACCAGGCAATAAAAAGTTTTCCATGGGCTAACTTGAATGTGTTATAGAATGATCACCATATGAGTGTTTACTGAAGACACTTTCAGAGTTTTTAAAAATGTACCTGGACAGGATGGACTGCAGCATCTTATCAATCCTGTAAGACAGGATGAGAAAAATATGTTGTTTGTCCATTTGTTCATGAGGGAATTATTCTTATGTATCTACAGGGATTTTTTTTTCATGTATCATGGGGAAGTTAACCTTGGGACTGAAAGGTGAAATGTATTTTTTGCAATGTGGCATTTGATTGACTTCCATGATGTCATTGCCCTGAAGACCGTTTTATAAATGTGCACCAGATTTCACAATCTTTTATCTTGTGCTTTCCGTGTGTGTGTGTGTGTGTGTGTGTGTGTGTGTGTTTTGTCATATGAGAAAGACAGCTTCACTCACCACTTGTGACAGGTTCATCTTACCTGAGTCGTGCCCTGTACGTTCTCTGTGGGTGTGGGGCTCGGCTGACGCCTGGCCAGACAGCAGGACACAGGAACAGCTGCATAAATGGGGGCAGGAATGCAACTGCCTCTTAACCATTCTCCCCCCTTATAAGGGATCTTTGTACCAGTACCTTAATTTCCAAAGTGCAAATTGATGCATCTCTAATTAGTAAAAAATTGCCTGGAAATCTCCTGCCTCAAAGGTACAGAGCCTAAGGATCTGCCTCCCACCCTCCATAGCCTGGAGGACTGGAGCCAAAGTGCACTGTTTGAAAGGCATCAAATCGGGGCGCCTGGGTGGCTCAGTGGGTTAAAGCCTCTGCTTTCGGCTCGGGTCATGATCTCAGGGTCCTGGGATCGAGGCCCGCATCGGGCTCCCTGCTCAGCGGGGAGCCTGCTTCCCCCTCTCTCTCTGCCTGCCTCTCTGCCTCCTTGTGACCTCTCTCTCCCTCTGTGAAATAAATAAATAAAATCTTAAAAAAAAAAAAAAAGGCATCAAATCGGTGTCTTCTTTCCTGGCTTTGGTATTTGTTGCCACTGACTTCTTCTCCCTTCATGTTGTCCTTCTCATCTGCTCAAGTCCTGTCAAAACTCCTAGCACTCTCTGAAGCCTTTTCCTGACTTCTTCCTGACCTCATGCCTGGCTGCATGTCTTCTTCAATGGTGCATGGTATTGTGGTGATTTGTCACAGTCTGTCCTAAGTTATAGTTCTGTGAGGACTGGAGCCTGCTGATCTAGATGGACACTCTCCAAGAATAGGGATCTGTGTCTACTATTCTTTCTGTCTTCCACATGTCTTAGCTCAGGTGGAGATATTTGAAGGATTTTGACTGCAAGTACTTAATTCCAAATGGGTGGCATATAAACAGTTTCTCATATAAATTCCAAACCAAAATGTACCTTCAAAGAATAAAAATAATCAGGGGCACCCAGGTGGCTCAGTCGGTTAAGCGTCTGCCTTCCACTCAGGTCATGATCTCAGGGTCCTGCATCGGGATCCCTGCTCAATAGGGATCCTGATTCTCCCTCTGCCTTCTCTGCCTGCCACTCCCCTGCTTGTGCTCTCTCTCTTAAATAAAATCTTAAATAAATCCAATAATCAAGTATCAATTTGAAAATAGATTACCTGTCTTGGTACTCAATAATAATTATGCAATAACATTCCATTAGCAAATTTGAGAATACAATTCTATTTTTCTAACAAAGATGAAAATATTTGTCTTTAATATGAATGTTTCAGTCTCCAGGATGGATTGACAAAATGTAATGCAAAGTGTGAAATAGGAAAGTTTTGAAAGTAGTAATTCATTTTGGGACCCATTAACATTCACGTTACATCAAAATCGGTCTCACATGGATTAAAAACATTGGTGCAAATTTTGTAATATAAAAAGTAAATAGAAATAAGCGTCAGATTTCTGTGCTAAAAATAACTTTTCAATTTAAAGGAAGAAAATAAATGCAAAGGGAAAATGAGAAATTTTTAGGGTATAATTATTTAACATCTATTCCCAATGCTACAAGATGAAGGTGTAAGGAAGGCAGATTTTTACATTTATCCCTTTAGGGTTTTTCAGCTGGGCTGGAGAATTAGACTGACGTAAAACAGTTTACTAGGAGAAAATCATACACATTTATATAAGCTTTATATAACACTATAGCCCTCATAAGAAGTAAAGGCACAGAGAAGTGGTGAGACCTACCTGCTATGGGAATGAGTTGAACTAAGAGGCAGGTGGGGAGGAGTAACTGAGTCAGGAGAAGAGGCTGAAGGAAAATGCAATTGTTTTACCAAGGTTGGCTGGTGTAGACGCCTCTCTACCCTCACTCCCCCATTTGTCAATGGTAAGAATGTTGCTTCCCTTCTGTAACAGGGAGGATATCTGTCACATAGACTTTTCACCTCCTGCTTTTAAGAAAAGGAAGGTTAGAGTGTCTTTCTTTACATTTGCAGTTTTTCTAAGTGCCTTTAGCTCGAAAGAATCCTTATGCCAACGTGGCATAGTTTCAGAGGGCATATTCAGCCACCCTTCAAAGTATACCACAAACTGAGAAAAGAAATGTACAAAAAATAAATAACCAATATATACATAGTCGGCATATTAAAAAGTTATATCACGGATCACAGCAATGCATAGCTTGATGTAATTGGCACTTTTAAGAAGATCCTGCTCATGAAAACCTTCAACTACATTTGTATTTTAAAAATACAAATTATAAAATGTCCTGGGACTTTCGTTCAAAGATAAGTTGAGGCATATTAAACAGATGGAGTTTATTCGAGTATTTATTGATTTGCAAAGGGCAGCACCAGATCAAAATGGTTTGGAGGCTCCATGGACTGGTGCTTTAACAGAGTCTGATGGAGAAAAGACATGCACAAAGTAAGGGCACTATCGATTGGTAATCGGTGACAGC
This sequence comes from Ailurus styani, assembly GCA_002007465.1. Taxonomy (NCBI): domain Eukaryota; kingdom Metazoa; phylum Chordata; class Mammalia; order Carnivora; family Ailuridae; genus Ailurus; species Ailurus styani. The sequence continues at coordinate 190,459 of LNAC01000948.1, read as the reverse complement.
CCGGTTGGCTCTTTGTGATTGGTGGTACTTAGCATTTTGATTTCAAAACCTTGAGCCCTTTATAGGCTCAGACGGGGGGTTCACTCCATGGGATGCCTTGACATTTGAACCACCTCAGCCTCAGTCTAATAAGCCTCCTTGTTTAATTAATTCGATTATGATTTTCTGGGAGAGTAGATCAATCTAGGAAGGTTGCTGGCATGCAAAGTACCACAACCCTTTAAGAAAGGTGACCATCTGCCCAGGCCCCTTCCCACCCATCCCTTAACGTACGCCTCCACAAACCTGTGGTCTTTCCACCACAGAAGGAAACTCATTCCTATTTCGTCACCTTCCCCACTAACATCATTTAGTTCCCTGATGTCTTGCTGGGGCTTTGCCAGTTTATTTATTTATTTATTTTTTATTTTTTATTATTTTCCCCAGGGGTACGGGTCTGTGAATCATCAGGCTTACACCTTTCACAGCATTCACCAAAGCACAAACCCTCCCCAATGTCCATAACCCATCCACCCTCTCCCTACCCTCCCACCCCCCAGTAAACCTCAGTTTGTTTTGTGAGATCAGGAGTCTCTTATGGTTTGTCTCCTTCCCCATCCCATCTTGTTTCATTATTTTTCCCTCCCTACCCCCCACAACCCCCCACCCTTCCCC
>LNAC01000948.1:77076-189791 GCA_002007465.1 Ailurus styani | reverse complement strand
TTTTTTTTTAATTTTATTTTTATTATTTGCCCAAGGGGTACAGGTCTGTGAATCATCAGGCTTACATCTTTCACAGCATTCACCAAAGCACAAACCCTCCCCAATGTCCATAACCCATCCACCCTATCCCTACCCTCCCACCCCCCAGTAACCCTCAGTTTGTTTTATGAGATTAGAAGTCTCTTATGGTTTGTCTCCTTCCCCATCCCATCTTGTTTCATTATTTTTCCCTCCCTACCCCCCACAACCCCCCACCCTTCCCCTCAAGTTCCTCATATCAGAGAGATCATGTGATAATTGTCTTTCTCTGATTGACTTATTTCGCTCAGCATAATACCCTCTAGTTCCATCCATGTCGTTGCAAACAGGGCTTTGCCAGTTTAGATACAGAGATTCAGTGGGTTTTTGGAGGTAAAGAAAAGCACTAAAAATATAGCCATGGATTTGATCATTGATTTGTATTGCCCATTATGAAGCATAATCAATTATCTACAGAATTCACACATTTTCCCAGCATTTGTCCAATGTAGCTCTGTGACTGTTTGTATGAGAAAGCATGAACGGGATTCAGAATGAGAGCATTGGTTATAGGTTTCTGAAATAGGATTTCCCAGACTGACTGTTGCCTAAATTTGCATAAGACAAATCTTTTTGTAGATCTGTGTATTTAAAAGGCTTTTAGAACTTGTGAAACTGTTTCCAACTTGCAGAAAACAATGCCTTTTCTAATGAAAGCTTTCTCAAGCAAAGACAATCTAAAAGAAGTAAGTTCTTTTAATAGTACATATATTTAAATCCCGCCTTTATCTTAATGCACATAGGGTCCATCTTGCCTTTTTGCACCTTCAGAATTTTTGTTACATTTTACTGATACCGCATATATTCTATAAAACATAATTTACAGAATCGTGTGTTCTGTGTGAGCTCTCTCAGCAGGAGAAAGTAATGACAAGAGGCATACTCTTGAACTATGCCAAAAATAATTTCATGGACTTATTGTAGCATGCTGAGTATTTGAAGGCCTTTTAGATTTCAAACTGGTGTTATAATGATTTATAATATCCAAATGCTCTGAAGTGGCCCTTCATTGAGCATCTTGTTATGCAAAATAGTCTCTAAGCATTCTGTAAAGTCATATATTAATCACTTTGGTCCCAAACAAAACCCTGTTCAACTAGCAGCTGTTTCTGGGTTATTATGCCTCTCTTTGACTAAGTTTAAACTATTAAATCAAAAACCATGTTTGTTTGAACACTTTTATACTCTTATGTTGAAAGGAAAAAGAATCACAATATTTTGATTAGATGAGTACTTAGGTTTAAGAAATGACACTGATAAATAATTATAGTGGCTTATTTCTTTTTATAACAAAGTACTATTTTAGTCAATAAAATTCTCCATTTTATACTGGTGTTTATTTTTTCTTAAATAGAAGCTTATTCTTCATTGAATATATTGTTAGTATATATTTTATAATCCTTATGTCTCTAAAAATCAGTTTTCTAAGGGCTTTTAAAGAAACAAAAGCAGTATTTTTGGTGTTTTAGCCCCTTTTTTTTTTTTTTTGAGACCCTCTCGATTTTTTTAGAGAGTAACTGATCACAAAATAATCCATTCCTTGACGACTGGGAAAACTAAAAGGTTTGAAGTGTTGTATTCAAAATACATCTCAAATTTAAATGGCTCTTATCACCAGGATTCAGGAAGGTCCTTTCTGTCACTAAAAGGTTCTTTATAATTTTCTTTCTTTTCCTTTCTGGTTCCATCTACCACAGATGTGACAACTGTGTGACATAGATCACCACCACTCAGCCATTTTAAGTCCTGAATGCAGCATTCTCTCCCAGATCAGCAATCAAATCCTCAATCACATCAAAACCCATTACCAATTGACTGCTACTAATTTTTGAGTTGAAGCCAGTGTCTACTTCTGTTTTAAAATTGCATGGTCTTGAAAAAAAAAATAGCATGTTCTTGAATTGCAGATCTGCAAAACGTTTTAGAATTCATTGGCTCCAACATACCGACTTCATACACTAATAAATTAGCTGGTAGGTGTAAGGTTTCCTGGTAGCCCTCCCAGTAATGGCGGATGAAACAAAGCACCAGACGAATAGGCACGAGGGGAGATTTTTTTTTTTTAATTTTATTTTTATTATTTGCCCAAGGGGTACAGGTCTGTGAATCATCAGATTTACATCTTTCACAGCATTCACCAAAGCACAAACCCTCCCCAATGTCCATAACCCATCCACCCTATCCCTACCCTCCCACCCCCCAGTAACCCTTTGTTTTATGAGATTAGAAGTCTCTTATGGTTTGTCTCCTTCCCCATCCCATCTTGTTTCATTATTTTTCCCTCCCTACCCCCCACAACCCCCCACCCTGCCCCTCAAGTTCCTCATATCAGAGAGATCATATGATAATTGTCTTTCTCTGATTGACTTATTTCGCTCAGCATAATACCACGAGGGGAGATTTTTAATAGAGATGCCCTCAGGCAAGGTTCCGCGACTCCGAGAGAAGGGAGTCGGGGAAGTCGCACCTGGGGAGGATGCGCACGGGTTTTTATGGGGTGTGGGCGGAACAGGGGAACATGACCGTAATTGGTAGGAGATTGGATGGAGTTCAGTCCTTGGTTTCCCGCCGAAGCTCTGGCCTTGGCAGTCTTTTGAGAGTGGAAGCTGATTAGAGGGGGGCGGGGCGGTGAGACAGTAGGGCAGCCGCCATCTTGTGGCCTCCTCAGTTCCCCGGACCCCATCGGCCCAACAGTAGGTAGGCAAAGAACTTTGTCAAAAGCAAAGAGAAAAGTGGGCTGACACCCTGCTTTTTACTTAAACTCTTGTCTTTCCACCTAACCCTCTGCCTTACCCCTCAGAGCTAAAAATATGCAGATTTACAAAGCTGAATGACTTTGTTGGGGCGGTGATAAGAAAAAGGAGAGTAGGACAACACAAGAGCTGGTAGGAATTTGAGATCCCAACTTGAATGGAGGAATGCTGGATGGAAAATTATAGATGGAGAAACAGTAAATTTTCACTTTGTGGTCTCAAGGCATAGAGTGTCTTAATCAGGGTTACGCCCTTCCCTCAGTGCCTAATCAAACAACTGCGTGATTTGACTTTTGTACAATTTCATGTCTACTGATGGGTGATTTACGTAGCAAAGTAAATCTAAGTATTATTGAATTCATATTATTTTTTCTTACCCTTACATATCTTTAGTATTCAATTAATTATATGAAACTTTTCTACTATTTTCACTTCACACCTGAGGGTTTTGTTTTGTTTCGTTTCATAAAGAATTACCTCCAGCAACTGGCAGTCAGTCAAACACACACAAAACATCCATTCTTATACAGCAAAACATATAATTTCATGTTTTTATCCATGTATACTTCTCTTATGTTTAATTAGTTTCAAAATTCTAAGCATTGCCCTTTTGTAGATGACATTTTCAGGACTAAAATTTGTTTTTTTGAAATGTGCAGTCTTTGACTTTAATAAATACCCAAACACTCCATTATTCAGGCATTATTATTGTAGGAAAAGCAGTCATTCGATTAGATCATACCATAAATCTGTCTACATGTGTAGACACTTGTATTTGGTGACAATGCTAAAGAGCTGAACAACATCTCTTATTGCTTAAATGCTGTATTACTATGTCATAGAGGCTAATCATGAATAAGACTTCATAAAACACACACGAGTTTTTCTTAAAAGACCATTGATTCTAGACCTTGTTTGAGTTCATCAGGTAACACATTTCCAAAATGCTGTGTAGGGTTGTATTCTGTAAATAAATAGAATCTCTGCTTATACTATCTATCCTACCTAATATCAGGATACTTCAAAGCAGGTAGAAACTCTTGGCTTTACTCTTGGCATTATACAGAACTCTAGAGGGAGTCATGTTGAAGTATCAATCTAGGAAAATAGCTTTAATTTTAAGTTTTAATGCTCACAGAAAATGAAATACTTCAGGACATGGAACTAACCTAAGATGTTACCTTTATCCTACCTCCCAATTTTTGAAGATGTATAAACTATTTACTGAAATCATATACTCTAGGTGTTGTGGAAGTTCAGAGGTGACCGAGAAACTTAAGTGGCACGCAGAGAGCTGGGAGAACACAGCTTTATTAACACCGGCGGACCCACCGGAATCATTTCACAAAGACTGAGCACCCAATTATGATTGGGGAGGGTATTTATAGGCAAACTAGGAATTTTTCGCGGGGTCTCACCGATGATTGGCTTGGGGCCATGCGGCAGTCCTTTAGGCTATGTGGGAGTGACTTGGTAGAGAAGTGCCAAGTCATCCCTGGGGGCCCCCCATCTCAGTGAGGCAGCCGTTTTGGGCTTTTCTGCTTCATAAGGATAACTTCTGATTCATTTTTATTGTTATTTTTAACTGAAGTGTAGTTGACCCACAATGTGACATTAGTTTCGGGCGTACAGCATTGTGGTTGAACTTCTCTATATGTTCACCACAAGTGTTTTGACCATTTGTCCTCAAACAACACTATTATAGTATTATCAACGATATTCCCTATGCTGTACCTTTTATCCTGTGACCTATTCCTTTCATAATTGGAAGACCGTACCTCCCACTCTCTTCACACATTTTGCCCATCCCCCACCCACCTCTCATTGGACAACCATCAGTTCTTTGCGTTTGTGGTCTATATTTGCTTTTTGTTTATTTCTTTTATGTTTTAGATTCCACACATAAGTGAAACCATACGTATTTGTCTCTCTCTGACCGACTCACTTCACTTACCATAATATCCTCTAAGTCCATCCGTGTTGTCGCACATAACAAGATCTCATTTTTTTGATAGCTGAATAGTACTCCGTTGTATAGACATCCATATCTTCTTTATCCATTCCTCTGTTGATGGACATTTAGGATGTTTCCATATGTCGGCTGTTGCAAATAATGCTCAATAAATACAGGGATTCATACAGTGCTTTTATTCCTTGAGTAGATACCCACTAGTGGAATTACTGGATCTTAGGGTAAGTTCTGTTTTTTAATTTCAAACCTCCATTTTGTTTTCCAGAGTGGCTACAGCACTTTGCATTCCCAACAAACTTGCAAGAGGGTTCCAATTTCTCTGCATCCTCACCAACACCTGTTGTTTCTTGTGTTGTTGATTTTAGCCATTCTGACAGGCATGAGGTGATATTTCATTGTGGTTTTAATTTACATTTCCCTGATGATGAGTGACGCTGAGCATATTTTCATGTTTCTGTTTGCCATCTGGATGTCTTATTTGGAAAAAAAAAAGTCTATTTAGCTCCTCTGCTTATTTTTTAATCAGGTTATTTTTTGGTATTAAATTGTAGAAGTTCCTTATATATTTGGATACTAACCCTTTATCAGATATGTCATTTACAAATATCTTCCCATTTGATAGGTTGTCTTTTCATTTCTTTGGTTGTTTCCTTCATTGTGCAGAAACTTTTTATTTCAATGTAGTCCCAATAGTTTATTTTTGCTCCTGTCTTCCTTGCCTGAGGCAACCTATCTAGAAATATGTTTCTTTGGCTGGCTGATGTCAAAGAAATTACTGCCTATGTTTTCTTCTAGGAGTTTTATGGTTTCAGGTCTCACATTTGGGTCTTTAATCCATTTTGAGTTTATTTCTGTGTCTGGTGTAAGAAAGTGGCTCAGTTTCATTCTTACGCATGTCTATGTACAGTTTTCCCGATGCTATTTGTTGAAGACTCTCTTTTCCCATTGTATATTTTCGCCTCCTTTGTCCTTGATTATTGACCATGTACCTGTGGGCTTATATCTGGGCTCTATATTGTGTATTGATCTATGTGTTTGTTTTTGTGCCAGGATCATACTACTGTTAGGCTCTGCTTTCTAACTCCCCAAACATAAGACTGGTGATCTAAGTGTCAAAAAAGCAAAAATTTAAGTAATTATTTGGTCTTCAGAGATATAATGATTAAATATAAGCACATTCACATGAAAGCTTTTTTTTACACAATTAGATTTTACCTATAATGAAATTATACAAACTTCTGTTTCATTCATCTTCTATTTCCTTACTCTGGAGACATTAAATTCTACAAATCTTTTAGAATTTCTGCTATATTTTATGATGTGTAAAATCATTACTCAGAAATCATGGTAAGCAACTCCACTGTGTTACCAAATACACTCAAAGTAGAGCATAAACTGTTTGGGGCACCTGGGTGGCTCAGGCAGTTAGGCATCTACCTTCAGCTTGAGTCGTGATCTTGGGGTCCTGGGATCAAACCCTGAGTTGGGCTCCCTACTCAGTGAGTAGGGAATCTATTTCTCCCTCTCACCCCCCCAACTCGTGCACTTTCTCTATTTCTCAAATAAATAAAATCTTTAAAGAAAAAAAGAAAAAGAAAATGGTTTGTTTAAAATGGGACTAACTGAGGGTTCTGCAGCTATTCGGAAGATTTTCTTGGGAAAATCTAGGTATTTCTGGTTCAAAGGAAGTATTCCAAGGAAGCTGTACTCAGAGCCCAAGTACAGTCGGGAGTTCACTGTAATAATTGTCCTCATATTATGACCGTTGTTGATCAAATCAACTGAGTAACTCAGTCTTAATTCAGTCTAGGCGACATTCTTTTTTATAGCTCTTCTTTATGTTAGGGACCGATCTATGACAAGAGTTTTCAAAATGTGTTCTTTAGAGACTTAGAGTTCTACAGAAATGTCCCAGATGCCACCAAAAAGGGAGAGTGGATGGTGGAGGGCAGTGAAGATCCTGTCAAACCACATCCATATTCAATGATATATTTTAAGTATGGATGTTAAGCTTACATTTTATTGTGAAAAAAATAGATGAATATGCTGCTTACGTTTTTAATTTTAAAAAGTCTATTTATTTGTCCTTAAAGTCATATATTATTTAATCCTTAAAGAGATATAAAAATTGACTTTTGTGTATTTCTTAATTTTTAACTTGTATAAAATTTTTTATGTATTCATAAAACACACTGTTATCAAATTTCAGTTGTATGTCCTAGAGTTTTATAGTTCTTGCCTTTCCTATAATAGTATTTACTTGCTACTATTAAATATAAATAATTTTAGAACCACTATCTAAATTTCTTGTGTGTTTATTTCCACTTATTCAGTAGTTCACAAAGTTTGATTGTGAGAAACAAGTAGTTTTTTTTCCATAAATTAAGTGTGTCCGCTAGCCTCATATTCTAGGGAACTTCAAGAAAACCTGTTTAAGTGTTTGAAACAAACTGTAGCTATTTTCATCTATTTCTGTGCCTATTTCCTGATATCTACATACTCAATACAGTCAACTGTGGAACTATTGGAGTGATGAATAATTAAGACATGCTCTTCAACTGTGGGGAAAATTAAAATCCAGTAGGAATAATAGAAGTACTTAAAATGTCTTAAGATTTTGCAGTACAGTACCCTAAAGTTATCCATTTCTCCTTTGAAAAAGCAGGGATGCACAATTTGTGAACCAAAGGTAATAATTATGTGGTATATCACTCTGGAAGTTAAATTTGGTGTAAGTTCAAAAGTACCCTTCAACCCATATAGTTCTCCTTATTTGTCTTCAATCTATTTACCATATTATAAAATGCCATATTTTAAAAGTGTCATCGAAGGAGAATTTACACTGTGCTTCCTTGTTAGGACTCTGGTAAAATGGCATAAAAATTGGCAGGTGAAAGTGATTTTCTGTTTCTTGAGTGAAGAATATAATGTGGAGTTTATATGATGGCACACACTCATGAAGCAGCTTCTTGCAAAACTTTCATGCATAATTGTAAGACTTACTCATCAGAAGATGCATTAATTCATTGCAAACATGAATATAATCTTCAAGAAAATGAGTTGCTCTTGTGTTCTGTGCTTGGATAGAGTTTTTGTTTTTATTGTGACATTGATCAGTAACTTTGTCCTCTAGGAAAATGGAAATATCATCCCTTACTCGAAACAGTTGAAGTTGCCAGTACCCACGGTTAACAGGAGACGACACCAGAGTGAGTAGTGGTTACACTTCTCTTAAAATTGTATCCTTTATGTAATACCTTTTCCTTTGAAGAAGAGTGACCTGTTACATCTGTCTCTCACCTTAAGTTCATTAGCTACATACAGAGCCTCCTCTGAGCCAGGAGAGAGAGAGAAAAGAGTTAATCACAGAGTATATAAGATCTCTCCCCAGAGAAGTTAAATGCCAGTATTTTCTCTTTTAATGCATTAAAACAAGAAAACCTTCTCCCCAGTTTAAATACATTATTCTCCATTGATCGCCTCCTTCCCTGGGAGGACGTTCCAGCAGTAAACCAGGAGACACGTCACATCCCTCACCATGTGTCAAAGGGCCACCAGGTCGATGGCTCTTTTTGAACTTTGTTGCTTCAGAAAACCATAGCTGAGTATTATAGGCAGAAGTTTGACATTTTCAGGATGAAAATCAATTTTCTTTTATGTGTTTCTGAAGTGAGGCTTGTGCTTTGATTGCAGAAGAAATGGGTTTTGTAATTTTGGAGTAACAAAACAGGAATTAAGATAAAATTTGGCGAATAGTCGCCTCAGTGAAAGCAAGGAGAAATGCATTTTGGTGGTCTAATAATATTTTAAATCCATGGAAATAGAATTAGAAGTAGAAACTTATGGAAATAGGCACCAAATAATATCTTTTAAATTGAGGTGGTAGTGAATGAAATTTTTATTTAAAGGGCTCAGGTAAAAATGGAACATTATATTTCAGAAAAACAAATACTTTCAAAGAAGAAAAACAGTAATTTGTATTTTATGAAAAGAGTATGTATTTTTTATGAAAAAATATAGCATGTATCTATATTTCATGAAAACATATTTTCATATATATATATATATATATATATCTGCCTATTTTTTAAATTCCTTTTGCTTCTAGAAGAATGTAGACTCCAGAGAAATAAAGAACCCGTTTCTTTCAACCACCAGTATATTTATAGCATCTATCACAATTCTATCAAATACTAGGCACTCCATAAGTATTTGCTACCTCACTATTTTAAAATATTAAAAGATAACAGAATTTTTACAAGGTTATATTTTGTAACATAACTAAAAAGATGACACAAAACAGTTTTGTGGATAGATTTATAATATTTTGAAAATGAAGAGTTGAAATAATTTTCCCTTGTCAGCCATTATGACTGCCATATTTAAAAATCTACTCAAGTTGTGAAAGTGCTAAAGGTACTATTCTGTATATGTGAGATGTCTGTGTTAAGTATATCTCAGTGCACATGAATCCTTACATTTCCAACAGTACCTTTATTTCTCATATAAGCCTATTTAAATTCCTATGGAAAAATATATTTCAGATGATAAATTTTTCATGCAACAGGACATCATTTTTTAAAAATTATGATTCCATTTTGTTAATGAGTACATGGACGTGTGAAAACAATAATTGAAAAGAGACAAATTTCAGGTCCTAACGTTTCTTGCTATTTATAGTTCAAGGTAAGTTCACAGCGAGTGAATTGTCTATCTCAGGGAGTTCAAAGGCAGGCAATGTAAATAGCTTGTTATTGAGGAATTATTGGTGATATGAACTGATGTGTTTGCAGATGTCTATATGCACGAATGTATGGTAGGTAGATAGATATTCCTAGCACAGATCATTACCCGCACAAATGCTCCTAGGCAACAATTCTCCGTTCTTTGTCTGGAGAGGAAGTATTCTTCACATACATCTCCACGTGCCCTTGTGTGCTCGACTGTGCTCAAGGTGGACCAATACAGATGAGGCTGTTACAACTCTCACTAGAGGTAAAATGGGCAATCATAAAAAATATAGAGCATATTTTAGTGATTTAAAAAAACAATTTTAGGTGACTTTTTGTTCCAGATTTATAGAAAGGAAATCTGCTTCTCTCCTTGAGCCATTGGTGCACTGTTGGTGGTGCTATTATGTAACAGATGAACAAGGATGCAATCAAATTAGAAGGGACTTTAGTAATGTGGCAGAAACTTTCTCAACATAAATTTTCCACTACCTAAGCTTTCTAAGGTGGCCAGTTGTATTGATTAATTTCTTTAAGTATTTTGCATATCTTATGGAGTGATTTCACTTTTTTTAGTCAAGTACCACATTAAATAAATACATTCAACAGGTAAATCGTTCAAAGCAACATTCACTTTCACAGGTGTTATTAATAGTGTTCTCCGTTGTTTGCAAGGAAACAAAACCCTGACCAGAGAGAATGTTTTAGATGCCATCAGGGAAGGGACTGTGTAGAATATAGGGGAAGTTGGGCCGCCCCGCTGCCAAACTCTGGCACAGAGCTCCTTGGGCATGCTTATGCTTCCGTAGGAGGGCTTTACCCAGAGAATTTGGCTCCCTTGAAAGCTTAAGTCGTGTGATGCCAAGCAGAGGGGCTGAGATCCAGATTGGGGTCTGAGCCCACACCGCGCCATCTCTCCTCCAATAGCTGCAAGGCTCTGGGGGTGGGGTGGGAATCTGTCCACGAGTCGCATGATTTACACGACTGACTGAGGACCTTCACGTGCTGAGTTTGCCTCTGTGAGCTAATCCTGGGGAGTCTCCTTGGCACAGCCATGTGTCCGCAGAGCTACAGTTACTTCCGTATCCGCTGTTAGACTAAACAAAAGGAATCACCAAATAATGTGAGCACACTTCTAAGCCTCTGGGAAAATAATACATTTTTTGGTAATTTGGCTTCTTTTTCTGTGATCAACATGTTTACTCAAGTTGAAGGAACAGTTTGTTTAAAGGGGTATAAGTGAGGCCAACTGTATTTTCTAAGGGAAGCCTCTGAGGTTGAGGAGGGCAGTAATTTAAGAACTATAAGAAAATATAGCAGGTAGTGTCTACATCTAACAGGGTTTATAATTGTGTAATCAATCACATTAATGTACCTAAAGCCTGGTATTCCTGGCTCCATTTAAATTAGATTAAATAATTTTAAATCCTAGAGCATAGATTCCCTCCTCAAGTACATTTGCGGCTGTTTTGACGTTAATTATCCACATCACTCAAATAATTACCATCTAACTTGTTTATAACACAAGGTACGCTGTAACTTCTACCTCAAGGAAGCTTAAGTGGTCCTTTTATCATGGGCCAGGGCAGTTGGCTAAGTGGCTTAATCGTGTCAGAGAAAATCGCTAGAATAGTAAGTGAATTCGAGGGGAGTTAGATTTTATCAGATGAAGGCAACGCTTTAAAGGAAAAACTGCAATTCCGTTAAAAAATATTTTCTTGCCGTTTTCTAAAGGCATTTGCCAAATCGAAGATCCTCGGATAATTGGGCCTGAGATAAAATCCATTGAAAAAGATTCCTGTGTCAAAAATTTTTTGGGAACTCAGGGAAATGATCTGAAAATTGGCACTACGTAATAGGAATACATGTAATACATAGTAGGAAAGAACATTCAGAGAAGTTTTGCCATTAAAATAAAAAAAAATTGTTGAATTTTGTTTCTCCAATTTATTTGACTATTAAGTTGTTTTTATTTTTTTTTAAAGATAGATTTATCCATTTTAGAGAGAGAGAGAGAGAGAGAGAAAGCAAGTGCATGTGTGGGGAGAGGGGGCGGAGGAAGAGAATCTTCAAGGCAACCCCCCTCCTCCCAGCGGTGTGCCTGAGGTTGGGCTCGATCTCATGACCCTGAGATCATGTCCTGAGTGGAAATCAAGAGTCCAGCACTTAACCAACGGGGCCACCCAGGCACCCCTAAGTTATTGTTACTTTTAACCTACAGGCAGGGTTTTGTACATCTTTTTCTTCTATTAAGATCCATGTAATAAATACTTGAGGCTTTATGGGGTGTGTGGGTCTCTGTGGTAACCACTTGATTCTGCTTTGGTAGGACAGAAGTGGCCTTAGAGCTTAGGCAAACAAACGAGTGGTGGTGTTCTGATAAAACTTCATTGAAACAGCCCATGGGCTGTTTGGTGGGATTTGGTCTGTGTGCGGTAGTGGGGCCAAATACTGCTGATACCATGCAAAGGAGCTCTTGGAATTCTGGATAAAAGTCCTTTCTTCCCATAGGGCAAACTCTCTAGAAGTTAAGCTTTAGGATGTAGCCCCTCCTTGTTGGTGACCATCATCCTTGGCGAGCATGTGGCAGTAAAGAAGGACACAATGAAGAGAATCCCTCTGTACAGAGAAATCAACTCTGTCTTCCCGGCTACCCAGGCCAGGGCATTGATAGGACTGCTAGGTACTGGGCAGCTAGGGAAAATGTGCCTGGTCCTTCCGCAGCCCTTGGTGAACTTTATGGTCCCCTGAGGGTGTTGGTGATAATTTGCAGACAGCAGGGATTGCAGCTAGCACACAGAATAGAATAAAATGTGCGCTATCCTTGCCACGTGTGCCTCAAGAAAGTTTGGTTACAGGTGTCAGGCAAGGCTTCATGTCAGAGTTATGCAGAGAAAATTGAAACAATCATGTGTGGCCTTCAGCAGGCAGTTAGTTCCCCAGAAGCTTGGACCAGGAGAGAGAGAGCACAGGTGCAGGTGGAAGGGCGAGGAGAATGGGGAGGCAGTGGCGATGGGGACAGCATGGCCCTCGTGGGGCAGACAGGTGGCAGAACATAGGGCTTAAGACTGAAAAGTAAGTCTGGATCAACAAGGTACTTGGGATCCAAGGGACGTGCCAAGCCCCTGAAGGATATTAGCAGGTGGAGACGCAATTTACCATTTGCCCTCAGGCAAGGATAATGCCTGCTACGTTGCCTGGTGATGCCTTATATATATGTCTGTGCTAAGTTGTGGCATAAAGCGTACTCAGCATGCTTCAAGAGGTTTTGAGTGTTTCAGGGACCAATAGAGCATAATCTGGACATTTGAGTTTGAACGAATATAAGTAATAATTAAGCCTCCAGCATCCCCCTCTGTACCCCATGACAAATCCAGTGTTGGGCAGCCTGTAAGGTGTTTTTAGCAGCACGCCCTTGTCAGGGCTCCAGGCCAGAGGCTCTGGTCTCCTTGTCTGCCACCTTTGCAGCCCTGTGCCCCAGCCATGGAGCAAGAAGAGGGACAGGCTGTTCCGGGGGCGGGGACCCTCTTCACTAGGGGGGAGCTGGACTTGCCAGAAGCACCACCAGATATTTCCTCTTACATTCGGTGGCCTGGAAAGGGGTCAGATGGTCACTCCGTGTCCTGTGCAAGGGAAATGGGAAAAACACCTGTTTGGCGTTCCTCCTGCCCACGTATGGAAAGAAAGGGTATAAGAGCATGCAGAGATGCAAAGGGACAGCCACCCACATTTTTAAGTATTCTGTGAGCCTTTTTAGAAGATGATTTTAGACAAACTACAGCCTATATTTATGTTCAAGATGAATAAATATAACTGGATAAACTTATAGAGAGAGAAAAGAAAAAAATGTCTTTTGAAACAGGTTAAACAAAGCTCTTCAGATCCATGTGATGTAACTGGAAACTTTTCAACTCAGATATGGCAAAATAGTCAAAGCTTTTCCATTAGAGATTATATCAACATCTTTTTTTTTAATATGTTAGTCCCCATACAGTACATCATTAGTTTTTGATGTGTTCCACGATTCATTATTTGCGTGTAACACCCGGTTCTCCATGCAATATGTGCCCCCCATAATACCCATCACCAGGCTCACCCATGCCCCCACCTCTCCTCCCTTCTAAAACCCTCAGTTTGTTTCTTGGAATCCATAGTCTCTCACGGTTCCTCTCCTCCTCCGATTCCACCCCCCTTCATTTTTCCCTTCCTTCTCCTGATGTCCTCCATACTATTCCTTATGTTCCACAAATAAGTGAAACCATATGATAATCGACTTTCTCTGTTTGACTTATTTCACTCAGCACAATCTCCTCCAGTCCCATCCATGTTGATGCAAATGGTGGGTATTCATCCTTTCTGATGGCTGAGTAATATTCCACTGTGTATATGGACCACATCTTCTTTATCCATTCATCTGTTGAAGGGCATCTCGGCTCCTTCCACAGTTTGGCTATTGTGGCCATTGCTGTATATTAGTATCTTTTTTTAGATTTAAGGTGTATTTGCAGTTTATGTGTGACTTACCATGATATGGAAGGGGTACAGAACTGAGAGTCCACAGCCAGAGCCAGGTTAGGCTAACTCACCCACCATGCACTCGCGATTTGCCTGCACTCACGGTGCTTAGCCCCACAGGACATGGCTTCCCTTTCATCTCTGAAATGAGGATATTAATAACCGCCCTTCACCCTGTGCAGGTTTGTTGCAAGACCCCGGTGAGGTAGTATTTTAAAAATTGCTTCGTCAAACAGTAAAATGCGCCCAGACGTCTCTCGATCTCTGCCTGCCCCTCTTTCCCCTTTCTCTCCGCCGCACCTGCGTGCCAGAAGCTCTCCCCCTCCAACACTTGAAATGATAAACGCGATCCTGGAGATGCCTCCAGTGCCGCTGCGGCAGCTTCCATCACTCAGTTTGTTTTTTTCTTCTTAAAGCAAATTGAATCATACCATTAGGTGCTGCTTCTTTAATGATTACATCTTTTTCTCACTTCAAAAGCTTTTATGCCTGACCCAGAGCCTCTGAAAGCCTGTCAGATATCCTCAGCTGTTATTCTGTTTGTCTGAACATTGAAGCTCATATATCAAAATTAGAGAAACTGTAATAGAGACAGGTCTGTCTTGTAATATAATGAGTACCTTGATCATTATTTTGGGTCATTAAGAATAAGGAGGATTTCTCTCACTAGGTAACTGGGGAGTTATGAATCTTTGAAATGTGGAAGGTCAATGATACTCCCCCCAACTTACTCCTATCTGGTGTCTCTTCACACCCATCACATCTGTAAAATTAACATTCACAGAGCAAATCAGAAATGAAAACCCAGCCCTCATCACCTCTAGCTGTATAAAAATTTTTTTGAATCAGTGTCCACTCTAGAAGAAAAGAGAATAATAAAAAATATATACACACACATATTTATATATGATTTTAAATATAAGTGTTTTTAATGTGACAGACTATAATAAATTTACCAATAACCAGCATAATATTCATGTGTAATATGTTTTTAATGATTTTCTATACGTGCACCCCTATCTACTTTCACTTATGTACTCGGCTCTTTATAGTGAAAGTAACCATGAATATAATTCAAATTAGCATACACAATAAAGTAAGTTTACTGACTTACGACTCTGACCATCCAGAATTCTTCAGGAAATGATTGATCCAAGGGCTTTGTAATATTGTCCTGCCTTTTGAGACCTGATGCCAGTCTGACTTCTGCACTCTCCATTGCCTGTGTGCTTCCAGATTTATAGCCTTAACCTTCCCAACAAAGTCCTCAATTCTTCTTTGTCCAGACCGTCTATGTTGAACCAGCCCCCGAACCAGCCAGTAACTGTGGCCAGTGCTTATCAATTTAGCTCAGGTGACAAGCTCCACATCTGATATGGAGACTCTTGAAAACAGAGGAAGGTTGCCCGGTGGTAGCAGGTATAGTGCATTGTACTTCCATAATAACAAGTCAGTATTAAGTGTGCATGCAGGCATATTTAGTGTCTGGATTCCAACACCCCATATAAAGAATAAATACAGGTGTTCTCCCATGAGTATAGGAAATAAGTTTGTTGTCGTGAACTATGAATTAAGTTATTCCAGTGATCACAGTCAAAATATCTTCCAGTGTCCAACCATCTTATTTAGTATATCTATGCAGTGATGAATCTCATTAATTTTTCTGGAAGCATGTGTTATCCTAATTTATTCCAAAGAAATCAGCAAGAACTTAGAAGTTAGGTATTTAAAGAATATAGAGAATTTAAAGTTAGATATTCATTGCATATGGTTCAAGGTTGGCCTACAATATAATAATCCTTAAATATGTGTCCAAGATGCAAATGATTGGGCAGTGTCCATGCTTTGGACTGTGGATCCCCCATTACCCACTTTTATTTGCATAAAAAACAGGAGCCTGTATTTCTAGGGAAACATTTGTTCTCTTCATGGGTTTCCTGCGTGGGTTTGTTTTGGGTATCCCTGCACTGGTCCTCTCTAGACAACTGTTGCGGGGTTAGCCCTAATGTTGGCTTGGGTCATGTGGATGGGACCCCAGCAAAAAATATC
Source organism: Ailurus styani (assembly GCA_002007465.1). Taxonomy (NCBI): domain Eukaryota; kingdom Metazoa; phylum Chordata; class Mammalia; order Carnivora; family Ailuridae; genus Ailurus; species Ailurus styani. The sequence continues at coordinate 173,694 of LNAC01000948.1, read as the reverse complement.
TGTATTTAGACCCTTATCAGAAATCAATGGTATGTAATCTTTATTGACAAATATATCTCAAACCTTGGTTTTTCCAAGTATTATTTAAGGACTTTGCCTCTTCATTTCTCTAGACGTACTAAGGGCTAATCTAGTGGGTAATCCATAATCCCCATGCCTCAGGGATTGATGGCACTCTGTGGATACTCCAAAAATCACATCACTGTTTCTACCAAAGGGAGGTTGTTAAAAATATTTTTTTATAAAACAGCCTCTAAGGACCTCTCTGAAAAGTATATTTGCCTCTATGTGATACCTGAAATAGATTTCATTTTTTTAAAGATTTTATTTATTTATTTGACAGAGAGAGAGAGAGAGATTGCAAGTAGGCAGAGAGGCAGGCAGAGAGAGAGAGGGAAGCAGGCTCTCTGTTGAGCAGAGAGCCCGATGAGGGGCTTGATCCCAACACCCTGAGATCATGACCTGAGCCGCAGGTAGAGGCTTAACCCACTGAACCACCCAGGCACCCCAGATTTCATTTTTCTGATCAATGTTTTTTTTTTAGTATGGAATATACATAATTGAAAATGATTACTTTTATTTTCTTTCCCCTGTCAGGAAACTGAGAGCTAAATCTGTAGTCACTCTTTTCTGAATTTTCTTTTCTTTTTTTTTGTTCCTAAATTTTCTATGAAAATAACACTTTTCTTTATAATAAAACAGAGGAAAATGTGGAGCATGGACAGTGATAACATTTAATACCCTGCAAGAAGTAGAACAAGTAAATACAAGTGATACCTGTATCATAATCCACAAAAATAACCACGGTTAATACTTAGGCCTTCGTTCTGTAATGGGCCAGTTATTTCATTTATCACTTGTGTATGGAACCATGTCTCCATCAGCCCCCTAAGATCCTCCATGGAACAACACGGTGGCCCCAGTTCTGGGTGGGTCTATAGCTTTCTGCTGACACACCGTGTCTCTGGGCCATCCTGCCTGGTGCAGTCCTGCCCCCACTTCCAGTGGCTGGGAGAATTTAATGGCTGGCCTCCCCCAGTACATGTCCTTGTCCGACCAGCTCAGACAGGGTAGTGCAGTCTGAGGACCAGCCCCTCGAGGATGCTGGCAGGTGCAGTAAGCAGGTGCAGGAAGCAGGTACTGTCCTTGGAGGCTCACACAGATGTATTTGCACTGACCAGAGAGGAGAGAGTCAGAAGTAGAAAGATGTCAGTGATAGCCCAGAAATTCTTAAATGTGCAGCCTTCAGTGTCTCGATTTCCAACTGGTGAAAAGTCTCTCTGTATCTCCTTTTATGTCCTTGTCTGATGATCCACTGAGTACTTCCTCATAGTGGTCCATGGAGGTTTCTGAGCGTGTCTTCCGGCCATGACTGCCTGAAGGGGTCTGGCAGGCTTTTCTAGACTCCCTTTTTGTTGCCTCTGTGCCCTTCTAAAGCCATCACTGAAATGCTAGCTGCTTTACTTTGGACCGAGCAGTAAGCATTTGAAGCCTTGGTAATCCAAATTTTTGAAAGCATTTTCCTAACACTGATTTTTAGTTATTTTCAATCATCAGTGTGTATTTTTTGGTGTGAACCTATTTTTGTTAGTTGTTGTTGTTGTTTTTGTTGTTGTTGCTTCCTTAACTTCTAAGAACCATTGATCCTCTTGTACATTTTATTCTTTATTTACCTCATGACACTCTATGCTTATTCAGGTATCACATTTATATAAATGTCGATCTTTGTACATACATACAAACACTCTTGGGATTTCACAAATATTCTTAAGGTTGATTTTCTTTTGATTAATACTAGTTTTCACTCTAAGGTGAAGTACACCTTTATCTATCTGTCTATCCACCTGTCTCTCTCCAGAGGATTTCTGGATAGCTTAAAATACTGAAGTCTGAAAAGTTTTCACAGTTATTAAAATTACTATTATATAATACATCAAAGAATAGCTGTAAGGTGTTTATTTCCCTTAGGTATGCTTTTTAATTTTAAAGTGGCTTCTAACATTCTGAAAAATAAAAATCATCTATTTTTTACTACCTAAGTACTATAAAATTTTTCTTCCATTCAAACTTTAGTCTAACTCATAATGGCCCCCAATTTTCTGAACATATATACAAATAATGTACTTCAAACTTAAACCAGAGATTAGGCTATATTAAAGGAAATTTTATGTGGTGGTAACCCATACAATGAGCTCTTATGTTGTAATTTCTCACTCTGTTAGTACAAATTCAGTTATAGTCATTTTCAGAACTTAACTCAATTTGTAAATGTTTAAGTGTGTTTCTCATGGTAAGGATTTGACAGCTTCAGGTTTCCATCCCTAATTGTAGCCTGAGTCCCTTGGATAACTTGTTTGAGCAGAACCTGACTCCTTATCTTCAATATGGGTACATCACACGGGCCGCAACACTGAGGACATAAATAAAGCCTCAGAGCCAGAGGTGTGGAACCTCAATGATCATGTCCCTGAACCTCGAGAACCAGTGTTCGTGGTTCTTCCTACAGTTGCAACTACTGAGATAATAAGCAAGGGAAGGGTGGTTTAGACAAGAATCCCACTACTGGCATAGAGAGGTGCCACTGAGAATTCAGAAAAGGTCCTCCTCTGAGAATACTAAGTCCCCTTTGCCCCATAATGATTACAAAAATTGAAATCAATTGCAATCAATTTAGAGAGACAGTTCCTTACTCCAGACTGATGGCAACCCATGCCAAGGTGCCCCCCCCCCGCTTGATGAGGGGAAGAGCAGGCCGGACTTCAGCCTCCCCCCGGGTGACCTGATGGGACCCTGGGGGCAGGACACAGCCTGGGTAGCCCTGGGTTTATGTCCGTGTCTTGGTCCTCAGTCTTGCTCTGTCTCTGCAGGCTCATTTGTTCTCACTGATAAGAGACTCCAGATACGTGAACTGTTATGTGTGTAATCAGACACAGTAGATCAGCTAGATGATAGAACTGATGATGATTATCTTTTCAGAGTAAAATATAAAAATTATAATTTATTATTTTGGTTTCTAAACCCTATGTCATATTTTTCAAAACCACTAATATTCTAATTTTAAGTATGTTCCTCTCTGAGCATGAAGTTAAATATTTTCATTGAAATAAAGAAATCCGAATAGTGGGAGTGAAGTATATAACACTAACCCTAAATAGTTCATGGGATTTATATAAACACTGTGTGTGTATGTGTGTATCCAGAGGTACACACCCACTGCACACAAATATACACACACACACAATCACTAAGGCTGTGTACCTTCTTATTTCATGATATAGTTCTTGAATATAAGTATAAATATTATAATTATTTTTCCCAGTCAAGTGCTGCTTTTTTTGTTTTTTGTTTTTTATTTTTTTAATTTTTTTAAAAGATTTTATTTATTTGACAGAGAGAGAGAGAGCACAAGCAGGAGGAGTGGGAGAGGGAGACACAGGCTCCCCACTGAGCAGGGAGCCCAATGGGGGACTCAATCCCAGGACATGGGATCATGACCTGAGCTGAAGGCAGAAGACCCTTAACCGACTGAGCGACTCAGGCTTCCCTCTTTTTGTTTTTTTAAAGATTTATTTATTTATTTTAGAAAGAGATAGAGTGTGGGGAGGGGCAGAGGCAGATGGAGAAACAGACTGCTGAATGACCACAGAGCCCCATGTGGGGGGCTGGATCCCACTATCCTGAGATCATGACCCCAGCCAAAACCAAGAGTTAGTGCTCAGGTGCCCAGTAACTGCTTTCTTAGGACAAATGTGAGTTGTTCTTTAAAAAAAAAAAAAAAAAAAAAAACTCATGAAGATATTTAACTCTTCCTATTTCTTTGCACTTGTGTTCTCTGTCCCAGTTCACATGCTCGTTCTCTTCCTATCTCACTGGCATGGTTTCCAGTAGTGCCCCAGAGATCCCTCAGCACTCAGGAGGTCCTCCGCGTAGGACCCATGGGGTCTAGCAGGGAAGATGCACAGGCGTGCTAACCTCCTTCATTTCCAAAGTTTGGCTCTCACATTTCAGAGCTCTCTGACCTCTAGCTTCTTCTGATCTCATCAACTTATTGTTTGGCATTCTCTCTTCTCACTGTCATAAATGTCACCCTATTAAACATGAATGTAAGAATTACAGTATATAGTCTCTTATTTAGACTTTTTAAATTAAAAGAAATTCTGAACAAAACTTATTTTTTGTAGCTCACCTGGGGGCAAGACCTATCCTGACCTATTGTGAGACTCATTTTGACTCTGCCCACTTACTATAGATGTTCACATTTCCCTGTAGAAATATTAACTATTTGATAATGAGGTGCAGCTCCTGACCCTGGTGAGATTTTATATAATCTTCTGCATATGGAATACATTACTTTTAAAAATCTGCATGTGACACCTGCCTGTTAGCAAGGTTTTCAGAAAAGGGATGTGCTTTCTATTTGCAATACCTCATACATCCAGACCTCTGTGTACACGTCCATTGTTGGAAGGGGTCCATCCACACCTCACTGTCTGCATACTCCCTTCCCTGAAATCCATCTCAGTCATTCCTTCTTCCCAACTTTCCACTCATCCTTACTGATGTGGAAACTCATCCTTTCATGCCCTGTCTACCCTCGCTGCTGCTGCTGTCCTCTGCAGTATTTATCTCTTCGCAGGTGTCCTTCCTAGTACATCCTAACATCTTTGAGAATTAGAATTGTAGTCTTCTCATCTTTCTATCACCACTATACATTCTGCCCAGTATCTTAATAAACAGCAGAACCTTAAAACACATGGATGAGCGTTTGTTGAAAAATACATTATGGGAAATGAAGTTAGTAGCAAGAATGAAAGTTTTATCTTTCCCCCAAAATATTGGATCACATTGTCATCTGAGACAGGGCTCTGTGGCGGTCACCATTAAATTTTTACCTCTGGCTCTTCCAGAATAAATTAAAAACAGCAGGGTTATCTTGTCAAATGCCTGACAATATGCCATGCCTGTGTATTGATTGCTACCCAGGTCACCAAAGTGCAAAGAGTTAGGGACCGTTATTCACATTTGTGCCTGCTATTATATCACATTTATTAGTTATAATGATTATATGAACTAGAGGCTAAATTTTTAATAGTTTCTTTTTTTTCTATTTTTTTAATTTTAAATTAATTTTATTTTTTATTAACACATACTGTATTATTTGTTACAGGGGTACAGGTCTGTGAATCATCAGTCTTACACAATTCACAGTGCTCGTGACAGCACAAACCCTCTTAAAGTCACCTGACAGAATACTTACTTACAACTCTCCTCTCTATCTTTTTAATTTTGAGAATATTTATTTACTCAAAATTTTTTGAAGAAATTAACCAATGGCATTGTTCTGCCACTTGAAGGGAAAAAAATCTACCACCCATAAGAATTTAAATGTAAATTTTTTTTAAATATAAATTTTTAACAAAATCAAAGTGCATCTCTTCTGGGTCTTATGCCTGATAGAAATGCTTTCTACCATATAAGGCAACTGAGAAGGAAAAATCTTTGGCAAATTTGACAATTGTTTCTTCTTCAGAGTTTTTACACTTACAAAAAAACATGGTAGTATCTGATGGAAGGCACAATGGCATATGTATCTTTGCTGAATAGACAGACGTTTGGCTTTATTCAAAAGCTCTATCCAGCTATTAACTGCAATATTCAATTTATCTACTTCAGAAAGATGAAGAGATAGATTGACTGCAAATGTGAAATTGGGATTCTGAAGAGTCTCAGTTACCATTCACACATGCACAGCATCTGATTTTCTTATTTTAATATATTCATCAGCTTCAAAATCTAACTGAGGGCTCTTGGCTTTCCATTCCTGCTGTGGAAAGCATTAACAATATGGCATTCATGCTTCTATTTTCCTTCTGAACAACTACTAGTGAAACTTGAATACCAGGGATGGTGAACATTTTTAAAAGATACTTTGGGTTTTATTTCTATTTCTGTACCATCAAGGAGTTATCCCATTTAGATGAAATATTACATTCTCATTTTTATGTTTTATATTGTCACTTTGATATTGCATGGTTATGTAAGCTGCTAGTTAACAGACTATATAATTTTTCCCTCTAGTTGTGATATCATGTCAAATATATAGCTTTATTATGTGCATTTAATTGAATCATTTGCCTGTGGCATATTTTTTTGCAAATAGATGGTGGCTATAAAATATGGAGCAATGTGTTCATTGGGAGCACTTCTATATTTCGAAATTTAAATGGCTGAATTTTCAGCTACTGTTTACCTTGACTGTGCTACTGCCAAAAAGCAAACAACTTAAAAATTAGAGGTAAGGTATCCCAGAGCTTTTAGAAATGTTGTTCTGGCAGGCCATTTATCTTGCATACAATTGTCTTTATACTGTATTCCAGTAACAACATCTCTTCTGACGTGAAAATGCGTGTTGTTGTAAACGCCTGCAGGTCAGCAGACCTGGAGCTTCTTCAGCTCCGCCATCCAACCCTTGTCTGCCCTAACTGGACTTGGATTTTCCAGCCCATAATTTAGGTGAGAATGCTCCCAGTGGTCTGTGTGGTCCCTGAATAGTTCAACCAGTAAGTGTAGAATGGTATGTGCCTAGCATCCTTTTCACCATAACTCAAGAGTGAGAACTTAATGCCTTTCAGGCGGGCGAGAGCCAACTGGTCTCAATTCTGGGACTTTGACTCTAGAATAAGAATATAAAAGTAGTGGGGTACCTAGGTGGCTCAGTCAGTTAAGCATCTGCCTTCAGGTCAGGTCATGATCCTGGGGTCCTGGGATCAAGCCCCGCATCTGGCTCCTTGCTCAGCCGGGAGCCTGCTTCTCCCTCTGCCTGATGCTTCCCCTGCTTGTGCTCTCTCTCTTCCTCTCTCTCTCTCTGTGTCAAATAAATAAATAAAATATTTTTTAAAAAGAATATAAAAGTAGCTCAACAAACCCTTGAACCCCCCCCCCATGAATGTTAACACCACAGAACCAGAGCTGAGAAAAAAAGGGAAAGGTACTTCGCTCTGGTCACAACTTTGAAACTACTTGTTAAATAGTTATCTGAAAACTTACAACTGGAATCCTCAGTTCTATGAAGCCGTAACATTGACTGTCTAAACTAATTCAAGTTGTTTCTTTCTGTCACTTTCAATGTAGATATTTAACTGTTACAGAGGGAGTAGGGTTTTTTGCCACCTAATTATGTCTGTTCTTATCAGTAAGTGTTCATGAGATGATTTTATTTCATAGGTATTCTAGCTTCAGTCACCTGTTTTGAGAATCGGTATTACAACTGTACAAGTATACCTTTTGATGTACTATACCGTGTCTATAACCAGGATTTTTAGACTTTCACTGAATCTAGATACATTAATTTTTCACATCAAAATAGTAAATACATGCTAGAATTTTTTTTAGTATTTTTTAATTTATTTTTTTACACTATCTTATGGAGAGCTTTTTACTTGAAATATAGCTGACACACAATGTTACATTAGTTTCAGATGTACAACATAGTGATTCAATGTTTTTGTATGTTACGTTGTGCTCAGCACTGATATAGCTACCATCTGTCACCATACAATGCTACTTGAAATGCCATTAACTATATTAAATGCCATTGACCGTGACTTTTATCTCCATGACTTATTCATTTCATAATTGGAAACCTGTATCTCCCACACCCCCTCAACCATTTTTCCCATCCCCCTTTACTCATTTGTTTCGTTTTAGATTCCATATATAAGTGACATCATGTGGTATTTGTGGTTTTCTGACTGACTTCTCTAGGTCCATCCATGTTGTCACAAATGGCAAGCTCTTGTTTTTTCAATGGCTGAGATGTTTCATTGAATATGTATGTATCACATCTTCTTTACTCATTCATCTATCGATGGACAATTGGGCTGCTTTCATATCTTGACTATTGTTAAAGGTTGCTGCAATAAACATAGGGGTGCATATATCTTTTAAGTTAGCATTTTAGTTTTCTTTGGGTAAATGCCCAATAGTGGAATTATTGGATTATATGGTAGCTCTAATTTTAATTTTTTGAGGAACCTGCATATTGTTTTCCACAGTGGCTGCACCAGTCTGCATTCTCACCAACAGGGGCGAGGGTTTGCCTTTCCCCACATCCTCACCAACACTTGTTGTTTCTTGTCTTTTTGTTTCTAGACATTCTGAAAGGTATAAAATGGTATCTCATTGTGGTTTTGATTGGCATTTCTCTGATGATGAGCGATACTTACATTTATTTTCAATTAATTAAGTTTTCATTGAGAGACTGCTCCATTTTTTTTTTTTTAAGAGAGAGAGAGCACCTGAGGGATGGGGATATGGATAACAATGGAAGGGCGGAGGGAGAGAATCTTTTTTTTTTTTTAAAGAATTTATTTATTTATTTGACAGAGAGAGAGAGATTACAAGTAGGCAGAGAAGCAGGCAGAGAGAGGAGGATGCAGGCTCCCTGCAGAGCAGGGAATCCGATGTGGGCCTCGATCCCAGGATCCTGAGATCATGACCTGAGCCGAAGGCAGAGGCTTTAACCCACTGAGCCACCCAGGCGCCCCAAGGGAGAGAATCTTAAGCAGACTCCAAGCTCAGTGTGGAGCCCAACACAGGGCTTGATCTCTTGACCCTGACACCCTGAGATCTCATGATCAGAGCTGAAATGCTTAACCTACTAAGCCACCCAGGCATCTAAATATGCTGAAATATGTTTAAGCAATATTATTATTTTTAATGAGCCCATTTTATATTTCTATTATTTCTCATCTGAGATAATTAAGACCAAAAGCTAAAATGAGCCTCGCATTGCTATCATATGATAAAGCTCATATTGATGCAATGGTAACAGACACGTTTCCCCAGGTTTTATTCTGATTTAGTTTCCAAAATGTAGTTGGTATTTTTTATCTTAAAATTCTGTCATTAACCATACTTGAGCTTCTTTTCAATATTTTTTGCCAAGAACCCATTGCATATATCTTTATAAAAACTTGTTGGGATAGACTGCTTTATAGCAATCATTTCAGGTTTTGTGTATATGATATGACTTTTGAAGATTTGTTTAAGAAAAATGAAGGCTTAAGTGAAATCTTAAAAGGGGTTACTATTACTCTGCCCTTCAGAAAATTGACTGAAATAGATTTTTCACTAAAGTCCTGAAATGAACTTTCCATAGTGAAACTTTATATGCTACCAAATTTAAGGGCTGCAATTTACTTTAAATTGTGGATCTGAAAGGTTAAATTTTAATACCAATCTTAACCAGCTACTACAAGATCATTGGTTTGGTCCTGCCAAGAAGTTCAACTATTCTCCAGGTTGTAAATTGAAATGTTCTCCATTAATTTAAATGAGTTAATATGATGATATATGTCTCTTTAGTAATAGATGTATCCTGTAGGATCTAGTCCACCATGTCTAACAGATGTTAACACTTTAGTCAATGTGGTTTCATCTTTATTTGATTTATATACTTCATTTTTTATGAACACTTGTGACTATCTTCTGGGTCAGTTCATAAATGTTCTTCTTATATTTTGACATAAACTCAATCTGTTCATAAATATTAACACCTCACATCAAGGTATTTTGTCATTCTTTTCCTAAAATGCAGTAAAGGATTTTGTTGGAGACACTGTTGAAGTGGAAGAAACAGAGATAATAAGTAGCATTTGCAGTAACAGTTGAAGAGTGGGAGTGGAAAAACTCACCAGTATCTGCAAGAAACAATTTTTTTTCTGTTAAGATATTTTCTTTAGCTTTTAAATAATTTAAAGGGTAAGATTAAATGGAGCAAAAGATGACATGGGTAGAGTTTGAGAAGAAAGGTTATTTTTTCCCCTATAGGAAATTATATGTCAGAAAGCAGTAATTACCACTTCTGAGTTACCAAAGGGAGAAGCAAATGGAATATGGAGATCTGCTCTCCGAGGTTGAAGAGCATCCTCTTCTCTCAAGGAGAGAGAGACAGGAAGGTACAGAGGAGAAGAAAGGAGATGAAGTAGAAAGGAAGGTTGGACAAAGCAGGAAAGAGAGACAGAGGGAGGAAAGGAAGGAAAGAAATACACAAATTTACTCAGATCTGTCTACACCATCTAGAAACTGAACATTTCCCTAGCACTCTGTATTTCCTTGCTCCTTCTACAATGTATTTATCCATAAAGTAAACTTATTTTTATTTTGAAATTAGTTGCTATTTAAAATTATGGAAAACAAGACCTATAATGTCTACACACTTGATAAATTTTATATCACTTATTATTGTCTATCTTTATTATACAACTATGTATAACATATTTGTGAGGATTCTACTCTGCACTAGTTACCGTGAAAATTCTTCATTTTATTCCTTTTGCTATTTGTGTTAATTTATCAGATTGATAGGATTATTTGTCTTTGGGCTGCCTGGGTGGCACATTCATTTAAGCCTCTGAGTCTTGGTTTCGGCTCAGATCATGATCTCAGGGTCATGAGATTGAGCCCCATGTCAGGCTCTGTGCCTAGCACAGAATCTGCTTGAGATTCTCTCTCTCTCTCTCCTTCTGCTCCTCTTGCTCTCTCTCTCTCTCTCTCTCTCTCAATAAATAAATAAATCTTTTTGAAAAATAGGATTTTTTGTCCTCTACTGATATCAAACCAAAGAGGTGCAATTTACCACTTTATTCAAAAAGGGGTAAACACACCAATCATATATATGTCTTCTGTTTATATTGCTAAATATGTATTCTTCTAATTCTTTAATTTTACTTTTACTGAAATTTGAATTGATGATAAAACACATTAAAATACTATTAGAAAACAATGGTTTTATTCAAATTTTCTCAAAATATTTCAGATAAAAACCTCAGAAGACATAAATTGTAACATTTGACTAACCCATGGACACAAGCAGTTTGTAAGCATCTCTTTGAAAGGGGCGCGTGTGCATGTGTGTGTGTATGCAGGCACACTGAGAAGAACAAAGAACACAATCAGATCTTCCCCTGAAAGCTATTCAGTTACTTTGTAAGCTTCCGGCGATCTCAGTGATATCTTCATCAGGTTGCACCAGCAATTGTTGTTATCAGTTTTGGAACTTGACACCATTGTCTAATTAATAATTACACTTTCCACTTTCTCAAGCCAGTGTTGGAGAGAATAGCCCACAGATGTTCTGTAAATCCTTTGAAATACTGATAAAGTCATTAAAACCTTTATTCTCTTGATGGTGAATAGCACACCTTTTAATACAGATTTAAAGAAAATAATTTTTAGTGATTTGTTACAATACTTAACATCTATATGTCAACTATATGTATAGTTACATATTTGCATCTCTGTGTTTCTCTATCGACTGATGGATAGATGCTTTTCTTCTGGAGAAGATCCACTGAGCAAAAAAAAGCAAAAAATAGTACAGTAACTTATGGAATCTGTATATACTGAAATCTTCTGACAGGTGATCTATAGTACATAATAAGATGGGGCAGCTTTCTATCCCTCAGTATAGTGTGTTGGTAACAATAAGATAGCCACACAGTACCAGTAGGTCACCGTGTCTCATTCTTGACCCTAGTGGTATTTTTGGCCAGATAATTCTTTGGGATGGGAAGATGTCTTGTATATTATAGAATGTTTAGCCATATTCCTGGCTCGACTCACTAGATGCCTGTAGCCGTGTACCTTTCCCCTAAATGGGAGAAACAGAATGATCTCTAGATAGTGCAAGACACTCCCTGGGGAACAGTCATCTCCAGTGGGTGACTACTACATAGGTGACCGGTGGTCCACGATTAACCCATGGTACAACTGTATTACATTAAGAGGAGAGAGAGTCAAATGGCTTTTTTTTTTTTAGATTTTATTTATTTATTTGATATAAAGAGAGAGATTACAAGTAGGCAGAGAGGCAGGCAGAGAGAGAGGAGGAAGCAGGCTCCCCACTGAGCAGGCAGCCCAATGCAGGACTCCATCCCAGGACCCTGAGATCACCACCTGAGCCTAAGGCAGAGGCTTTAACCCACTGAGCCACCTAGGCGCCCTGAGTCAAATGGATTTTTAAATGAAACATGAGCTGTTTAATTTTATTAAGTGCCCTAGACAGTAGAAGAAAAAAATTGTTATAAACAAGCAAAAGTGTATGTTTATCGTGTATCTTGTGATACCAATGGCCTTTGCTTTTTATAAACTTAGATATTATTAGGTAGTAAAATATAATGATAGTATTTAAAATTTATTTTTTCCAACTTCAGTTGTTTTTCATTTCACTTTTTTTAAAGATTTTATTTATTTATTTGACACAGAGAGAGAGATCACAGGTAGGCAGAGAGGCAGGCAGAGAGACAGGGAGAGGAGGAAGCAGGCTCCCTGCTGAGCAGAGAGCCCGATGCGGGCCTCGATCCCAGGACGCTGAGATCATGACCTGAGCCGAAAGCAGAGGCTTTAACCCACTGAGCCACCCAGGCGCCCATTGTTGTTTTTCATTTTAGCTATTGGCTCATTTCTGTTTAGTGTTTATTACTAATGTGTTTAAAATAAGCCATTCTCTTGGGGCACCTGACTGGCTCAGTCTGTGGAGTGTGCTGCACTTGATCCTGGGGTCGTGAGTTCGAGCCCCACAGTGGGTATAGAGTTTACTTAGTGAAAAATTAAAACAAAATAAAATCAGCCATTCTCATTATCCTGATGGTTCAAAATATATTTAGTATGTAAAAAAGAAATAACATTTTTATGACCCAGTCTTTTATTCATTTATAATCCCCTGTTGCAACTAACAAAATGTTAGAAAATAATTGTGTTGATGAAACTCACACTTGGATTTATAACTTATGTTTCAGTATATAGAAAATGTTCCTTGTTGAAACTTTAAGTATGAAAAAGAATTCAAACTCTATTGTTAAACTTATGACATTATAACTATGTATCGTTTTCTCACGTGGGGAAAGGTTCAAGGTCAAAATCAAAAGAAAAGAGTGAATAGCTTAGAAAGCTAACCATTAACAACAGCACATGTAGTTTCTGTTCTTGTATTTCTTTTTTAAATTTAATGTACTTTTTTTTTTTAAGATTTTATTTATTTGACACAGAGAGAGAGATCAGATCACAAGTAGGCAGAGAGGCAGAGAGAGAGGAGGAAGCAGGCTCCCCGCTGAGCAGAGAGCCCGATGCGGGCCTCGATCCCAGGACCCTGAGATCATGACCTGAGCCGAAATCAGAGGCTTTAACCCACTGAGCCACCCAGGCGCCCTTAATGTACATTTTTAATAGAGTGAAATACTCGAGCCATAAGCATATAGTTTGATCAGTTTTGCTAACTGCATCACATCACCCAATCCATCATAATATCCACGCCATTACTGGGTTGTAGAACAGTGCTATTTCATTCCTGTCTTCTTACCAGGCAGCAGCTGGTGTGAGTTTTGCCTGCATTAGAAGGACATGCGAATGGAAACGTGCAGTATACATTCATCTGGGTCTGAATTATTTCCCTCAGCATGTCTTTGATGTTCAGTCATCTTGCTGCATACTTCAGTCATGCCTACCTTCCTATAACAGTGTGGCGTTTCCGTTGTATCAATAAGCCTCATTCTCCTGCTCACGGGCATTCTGGTTTTTCCAGCTTGGGAATATTACAAATATCGCTGGTGAACATTCATGAATCAATCTTTAGATGGTCAGTTTTTCCCCATTCCTCTTACTGTAAAGTAAAGTAAGTGTATATCTAAATTTAGCAAAAGGGTCAGATCTCCAAAGTGGTTGTAGCATTTTACATTCCCATCAGGAGTATATGAGAGTTCAAGTTGTTGTGTATCTTTGCCAATCCAGTCACTCTTTTTAATTGTAGCTATCTTGACAGCTATGCAGTGTAGTAATTTTGTGGTTTTATTTTACATTCCCTTGATGACTAAAAGTGTTGACCACTTTTTCATGTGATTATTGACCATTAACATATATTGCTCTATGAAGTGCTTAGTAGTCCCCAGTCCATTTTTAATTGATATTTTTTCTTTTTTATTATTAATTTGAATGCCTTGTAAATATATGCTAAGAATATTTTCAAACCCGCTCCTTGCACAGCTTCCTTTTTGCTTGTGCCTGCAGATTTTAGCCCCCCAATAGCAGCTTGGAATCCTAATTCCTACCTTAGCTTACACAGCTCCTCCCCTCTGTGTTTTCTTTGCACACCCTCTCCCTACACCCCAGTCTGGAAGGGACGTCCAGGCAGAAGGTTAGGGTCATTATGCAGCTCATCTCATTTGTTTCTCCTTTGTGAGTGCTCACAGTGTGTGCTGCTGCTGCCTCTTGTCTCACATGGGCAAGTCATCATTTAGTTTGTTTTCTTGTTCTATCAGGTTGTTTATGGCAAGCAGGCTAGTCTGATATGAGTTTCTCCCTAATGGCTAAAAGCAGGAATTCCCTTTTTTTGTTATACTAATATTTTTGAATAAATTAATTTCAAAAATAATTATATGAAGGAATGATTTGCGTCAGTATTTTTAGAGAGTCATATTGACTTCAGAATATATGGGCTCAAATGCAGATTTAATTAAATATTGATTCAGAATGTTCTCATGTCTTAATACTTGGGAATTCACTAGAATTATCATGAAAACTACTTCAGACATCCACAAATCATGGGAAAAAATTATCATGCTATAGAGTCTAGAGACCTGTACTGTGAATAAAAATTTGAAAATTTCTAAATAGTCTTTTATCTTGTTCAGTTACTATGACAGAAACTTGCTAATAGTTTCATAAGAGGAAATCAATCTATTTGTGGATTAGGTAGAATGATTTGCAAATATATTTTAAATGTAGGTTTCATGACTCTGAGAAAAATGTCATGATTTTAAATCATCCCACAGTTTATTGAAGTAAATTGATATCATAATTAGAATGCTTGATATTATTTAAATTCTATGAAGACTTTCTTGATTCAGATTTACCATAGAAAAGAGCTTAAATTCTAAACATTCTATAATTAGAGCTGTTATCTGAATTTCCTGTACAGAGAATATATTTTAAAAATAAAATTTAATTAAGGTAGTTATTTTTCCATAGATAATTAAGTGAATACAAGAACAGATTGTAAGTGCATGATTCCTGTATTACTGCTTTCTGGTCATATTGTATTTAAACACAGGGTCTTATTTCGAGACAACTGAATCTAAAGAATTTTTAAAATAACACAATACATGCTTTTTAAAAGAGTTTCTTTGACTTTCTTTCTTTATTGCTTTTTCTCCAAGTAGCTCAGAAGAATGACTTTAAATTCCTTTTCAAAATGTTGTACATATTATCTTGTATTTATGAGAAGTAAGTAGCAATACATAGGTGCACTTGCTCTTTTGGGATAATTGCTTATTTGTAGTTTTTGAACTAATGATAAATTACTTAGAATATTGATACATCTTACATTATAAACACAATATAAAAATTAATAGAAATGTGGCTTTAATAACAATTGGTTGTGATCCTTTTGTTTACTATAAAGTATACAGAATTATAGTACATTCCTGACCACTGTGTAATTTTTTATACATTTTTATAGTTTTAATGTACATGTCTTTTATTTATTAGCATTCATTTATCTACTTTAGTGAAAGATAGCTATTCAGATATTTTGTTGGTTGGTAATCTCTAAAGCTTTTTAATATATAACTTAATACAAGTCTTCTTCTATTAATAGTCTTGATATGAATTACCTTTGGCTACCATTGAGAACCAGATTCCTCCCTTTGGACTTTGCCCTCGTTGGTGTGTAGCTTTCTCCCTCAGGCTCACAAGGTAGCTTTTGTACCAGAGTATTATATGTGAATTCTAGATAGGAGGAAAGGGAAAAGCAGAAGGCAAAATCTTGCTGCCAACTGGGCCCACCTCTTTTAGTAACAGAACAAAACAAAACAAACAAAAAAGCCAGTAACGTCCAAGGGGAGTTCTGCTTAGAACCCATTGACCAGATCCGACTTTGGCTTAACTGGTTGCAAGCAAGTCTAGGCTATCACTGCTGTTAACCAAGTGAATGTCATGAGCAAAAATCGTTCATTAAGAAGTACAAACGATATAGTGGATAATCGTTAGGAAATCAAAATGTCTGCCACAGAGAGCCAAACAGTAAATTCACCTGCTGGGACCTCACTCGATCAGGTAGTTTCACAAAGAAACACCAAGTTAGATATTTTATTTAAGTTGCTAAGGGAAATGGAGAAGATATTCCTGTTTATAGTTTTATAATTTATAGTTACTCTATATTTCTATTTCATCTTTGGTCACTGTGTTTTTGTTTAGTCTGTTTCTTTCCATTTTGCATTCTGATGTTACGACAGCTTAGCAGTCATATAGTTGCAAGGCTACATACTTAATTACATTATTATTTTTAAAGACAGGTGATTTCTTATAAATCTCAGGTATATACTTCAGTGATTAATGTTATAAAGTAGGAAAACTATATTTAGAGAAGTATTGCCATCTTGGCTATTTTACTGTTTTCTAGAATTGTATGTATATTGACAATTTATTTAAGCAGATTACTGATATAACTGTTTAGTGATAGAAACAACTCCAAGTAACAACGAATGTCATGTTTCCAAAACACAGAACAGTTTGAGTCTCCCTGAGCAAAGATATATTTTTCTCTAGCTTCATAAGTTTGAGAGAGACTGTAACTCCAACCATTATGACCTTACATACAGTCCTATCACAGATAATGAACATCCCAGAAGAACCAATATGCAATTTCATATTGACCATTGTTCTCAAACACCATGAAAGGGATAGATAACTACCTGCAATACTTGCTGTTTTTCTTAAATCCCATTTTTTCTTCTACCCATCATACACACCTCAAAGGCTTTATTCAAAATCCCTAAGTAAAGTTTTCTGTGAGTCCTCTCCTGCTTACCTCAGGGATAACCTCTCTCTTTCCTCCAGAGTCTGCATCTGCTCATCTAACTATCCAGTGAACCCTGGTATTCCTCCAAGCAATTGGTGGCAGATGGTGTGTGGGGACTGGGGATTAGAGAAGAAAGGACTAAGTCTTGCAAATCTCAATATGCTTTACATGTCCAGCAGAGGAAATAAGCCAGGAAGAGTCAGATGTTAAAATATCTTGGGCTCTTATAATTAGTTCAAGGCTAGTTATTTACACACTTCCCCAAAGAGATGCCTTCTATTTATGTATGGCATTTAAAAATAAGATTCTTCTACTTAGAATTGAAACGAATTTCTTTCTTTTTTCCTTTTATCAAGAACTGCTCTAGTTTTTTCATATGGCTCTAGATATACTTCTGGGGAAAGAAATACTGAGTCTGTTATGCCTTCTAATAAACCTTGAAATACTGTAATGAATCCCCAAATTAAAAGTTAGTTAGGCAGTAGATTTAATATAAATAGAGGCAAATGAAAGTAAATTTGGGACGAGTACCTGCATAGCCGTCTTTGTCAAAGGTAAAAATATATGGGAATGTCAACAACCTCCCACAGATTTGGAACTTGATATATTTATGGTGGGGTCTTCCAAAAAGCAACGGCTGATCTTAATCATTGANAAAAGTTAGTTAGGCAGTAGATTTAATATAAATAGAGGCAAATGAAAGTAAATTTGGGACGAGTACCTGCATAGCCGTCTTTGTCAAAGGTAAAAATATATGGGAATGTCAACAACCTCCCACAGATTTGGAACTTGTTATATTTATGGTGGGGTCTTCCAAAAAGCAACGGCTGATCTTAATCATTGACAATAGCAATTGGTTTCACTGTCTGCTACACACTCTTACTCCCAAAACCTATCTGGCTCTGGCCCTCTTCCCCACGTACATTGATCCAAGGATATGAACACGATCTACATCAATCTTGTGGTTTTTTTTTAAATCCCAAGTTATTTTCCTCTAGCAGGTAAGAATATCTTTAGATATACC
Organism: Ailurus styani; assembly: GCA_002007465.1. NCBI lineage: Eukaryota > Metazoa > Chordata > Mammalia > Carnivora > Ailuridae > Ailurus > Ailurus styani. The sequence continues at coordinate 155,815 of LNAC01000948.1, read as the reverse complement.
TGCAGATGAATAGCTGTATCTCCACCTTACACTTAGTCCTTCCTATGATGACTTTGGTCATTTATGATCAATAGTTTTTGTTTCCTTTATTTCTATAATAAGATAGAAGAACCTTTAGAAGTATGGAAAGCAGGCAGGTTGGGGGACGAATAAGTAAGTAGGCTCTAAGATAAATATAAAGAGATAAAGATGATTGCTTTGCTGGGGATTCTCTTTACATTCATCGCCTTGGGCTATAGTCACAGTGAGGGTTTGCATATAGTAGTCTCATTCTTACAACTCTTACAAATACATCCTGCCATTTCTCTTGTGTAACATGAAGTTTTAGTCTTGTGTGTAGGAATAAAACCTCTGAATACAATAAAAAGTCAGAAGGGGGCCTTCTTGAATAATTGCTTCCCTGTGTGATGCTGCTAAACTGGACTTGTCCACAAAAGGCATGTCCTGAAAAAAATATTAGGGGATATAAAGAAACCATAAACCTTTTGCTATGAAGAGCAGTGCCTCCTGCAAGCTGAATATAGCTCTTATAATAGCTTAGCTTTGCTCAAAGGCATTCCTCTTTTGTAATCTACAAAACCATTTAGGTTTCCCTCTTCATTTTGAGTATATTACAAATCATCACCTTCACCATCATTTCATCATCATTTAGTGGATTAACAGTTTAGTCCATTTATTTCATTTGTATTTTATTTTCATAATCTATATTAAAATACTGAAAGCATTTTATACCCTTTTGCTGAAAGGGCTTTATGTGCTTTGTAGGTAAATAACACTTTCCAGCACTGTCATTTGAAATTATTTTCATGAATATTAGAAAACACCAACAATTGGGAAAAAACAAGACCAAAACATCAATTTTCTGCTTAGGCCAAACCTGGGTTCAGCAATACTGTAATGGATATTTGAAAGTTGTTAAGAGAGGACATCCTGAAAGTTCTCATAACAAGGAAAAATGTAAATATCCAAAAGGATTGGGGCACCTGGGTGGCTCAGTGGGTTAAGCCTCTGCCTTTGGTTCAGGTCATTATCTCAGGGTCCTGGGATCGAGGCCTGCATCTGGCTCCCTGCTCAGCAGGGAGCCTGCTTCTTCCTCTCTCTGCCTGCTTGTGATCTCTCTCTCTCTCCCTCTGTCAAATAAATAAATAAATAAATAAATAAATAAATAAATCCAAAATGATGGGTGTTAACTAATATTGTGGTGATTGTTTTACAACATATGCATATATCAGATCATTATGGAGCATGGCTTAAACCTATTTGATGTTATATGCCAATTATATCTCAATAAAACTAGAAAAAGAAAGACTTCTCAGAAAGATATGCAAAAGACCCTTGGAGATTCTTCATAAACTGTATCATCCCTTATTTTTCCCTTGGGGATATAGTGTATATATTTTCCTTTATGGTTCTGGCTTTTGAACCTGCCCACCCTCCATTCAGAGGCTTCTGTAACCATTTCCCCATTATGACCAAGAATGACAAAATCTCCCATCAATGGATCCTTGAATTGTTGAGAGTAGAGCAAAGAGATCTCTGTCTTGTTAATATTGCCTGTTCTCATGGAATAATACCTTTGTATTTTTATGCTAGGATATCCCTTCACTTCCTTGGATGAAATTAGGAAGAGCATGAGTGGAGGAATTATCCACAAAAGCTATCTAGTAGAGAATCAGAAAAAAAGAAATGAAAGGATGGGTTGAGAGAATGAGGGTGGAGAGAGAGAGAAAAGAGGGACAGATGGATGGATGGGGTAGGTAGATAGATGAAAGGGAGTGTAATTGTTTATCATTCTTTCTGTATCCCTACTCCCATTTTGTTTTCTGAAGTGACTATGGAATTTTATCTTTGAATACTCAATATCTAGCCAGTAATATAAGCACAAGGAACATTTAGCAAATAAGTAAAAAAATGTTACAAAAAAATAAACTACTCATTTACTGCTGATCCATTAGGGGAAATCTCCTATTTCTGTCTTATCTGAACTATTTCAGTAATTACTCTAGCTGTTTGTTTTCATTTTCAATCTATATTACATTTGCCATATATCAGTGAGAATGGTTCTTTTAAAGCCAACAGCAGGGCGCCTGGGTGGCTCAGTGGGTTAAAGCCTCTGCTTTCGGCTCAGGTCATGATCTCAGGGTCCTGGGATCGAGCCCGCATCGGGCTCCCTGCTCAGCGGGGAGCCTGCTTCCCCCTCTCTCTCTCTGCCTGCCTCTCTGCCTCCTTGTGATCTCTCTCCCCCTGTGAAATAAATAAATAAATAAATCTTAAAAAAATAAGCCAACAACAAAAGAAAGTAAAATAAAATTATACCTTGGCCCTGCTCTCAACCTTTATAAAAATTGAGATTCAGTTTCAGGGCACTGAAAGCATTCTATTGTAAAAGAAAGAAGTCACAAAAGGTAAAGTATATACTAAAAAATATAGAGATTTCTGCTTCAAGGAAGATGGATTAGACACACTTTTCCCTGTTATTTCCACTAAGTACAACTAAAGCCATTAGGATTGTACATAAAACAATAATAAGATATTGAAAAAAGGAGAGAAGACTGTAGGTAGTGAAGTAACCTCATTACCCAAGAAAGGACAATATGGTGAGTTTCCTGCATTTATTTTTACCTTACATATTCTAGACATGGAGATAAAAGAAACTGGCAACTCATAAACATTAAGTACCAACAAGAAAAGCCAACAATGTTTGCTTTCTCTAGCCAAAAGAACAGGAAAGGGACAGCTTATGAACACAAAATCTTTTAGACGATATATCAGTCTCCTTCAGCCAGAATCACAGAAAAACCTATGATCTTATCAGCCTAACTGCCAGCAAGTACTGACTAGGGAGACTAGAATTTCAAATTCTCCAGAGTATCATTAGGCAGTGCAAACCCCATAACCCTCATCACACGCACACACACACACACACACACACACACACACACACACATTATCTGAGAAGGTTGAGAATGAGGCTGGACTTTATTCCACTCAGTAGTAACAGGACACTCTTTCGTCATGATTGCTGGGTAGTGTCAGAGGAGAGTCAGAGTACCCAGAGTGTCTGGGTAGTGTCAGAGGTAGTGGAGAATGAGAACTTTCACCATGGTCAGCAGTAACAATGTCACTGTCCCCATGTGTTAGTGAATTCCACATTTTGAGCTATAATGATATATTCTGCCATTCTCAGCTAGGTGGTAAGAGCAGAAACCTAATAGGGAGATGGAACTCCAACCTTTACCCAGCATTAACAAAAGCCCCGCTCCCTTAGTTAAGGGACACTGAATGGGGAGCATGAATCACAAACTCTACTTGGCAATAATGAGGCAGTGCCTTTTACCTGTTGAAGTAGTATTAAAGGAAGCTAGCTACAACAGAAAGTTTAAAGTGGTCCAGAGTCTCATAACTTAATACCTACAATGTCCAGGTTTCAACTGAAAGTCTTTTGTCATATTAAGAGTGAGAAAAATCTCATCTTTAATTAAGAAGACAGTAAAGAGATATCAACTTCAAGAACACAGAGATGATAGAATTATCTGACATAGATTTTAAAGTAGCCATCATAAAAATGCTCCCCACAAGCAATAATAAACATGTTTGAAATAAATGAAAACGTTAAATAAAAGCTTTCAGTGAAGAAATAGTATGAAGCTGAGCAAAATGGACATTTACAACTGAAAAATATAGTAACAAAAATTCAAATGAAAGAGAAGCGAACACTGAACCAAAATTGATAGATTCAACAGAATGATGGAGACAGTGGAAAGAATTAATGAACTCAAAGTTCAAACAATAGAAATGATTGCTGAACAAAAGATAGGAAATAACTGGAAAGAAAGCAAAGCAATACAATGAACACATTGTCAAAGATCTGAGGAATTATAACAAAAGATTTAGCTTTGTGTCATTGGAGTCCCAGATGGAGAAGAAAAGAAGGACAGTCTTTAAAAAAAAAAAAAAACAAAAACAGGGGTGCCTGGGTGGCTCAGTGGGTTAAAGCCTCTGCCTTTGGCTCAGGTCATGTTCTCAGGGTCCTGTGATCGAGCCCTACATTGGGCTGCCTGCTCAGCAGGGAGCCTGCTTCCTCTTCTCTCTCTGCTTGCCTCTCTGCCTACTTGTAATCTCTCTCTGTCAAATAAATAAATAAAATCTTTAAAAAAAATAGATTTGAGTAAATTATAGCTGAAAATTTCCCAAATTTGGCGAGGACAAAGTCACAAATTCAGTGAGATTAATGGTATTACAAGAGGATAAATCCAAAGAAATCCACGTCAAGACATACTTTAGGCAAATGTCTGAAAATCAGACAATCAACATGAAAATACAATATATGTCTATATAGTTTTGTTTTTATTTTGTTTTTTGTTTTTAACACAGCATAAAAAGTATCATTTATTATTCAGAAAGCTGCTGATTTCCAATAAAAATTCCCTGTTTTTTAGGCTGTCCTTTAAATTCCCCTAAGAGTACCCTAATCTTGTTTTCTAACTTTCAGTCCCATACTTGCTATACTTAAAGACCCTGCTCCCCTGCCTGCTATTGGTTTTGCATTCTATCTTAAGCACACCCATTACTTAACATTTGGCTCCACATAAACAGTCTATAAATCATCATGACCTCTCACAATTACCTATTTTGCCTAAATCGTGCATATCCCTAACTTCTTCAGTGACCTCTCTCTTCCAAATTCTGATGGTGGTTATTGACAGTAGCATTCTCTTGGTTCTCACCATGTCTTTTTTTTTTTTTTTTTTTTTTTGNGCTGTTGAGATTTTGGCCTTTCCATACAATTTCAAATTAAATGCTAAATATACAGCATTAGATGATCTGTCTGTGGATACTTTGTCCTTTCCTGATAGGCATCATCATACACTATTTAATTTTAGTCTTTATTTATAATTTCCTTTTAGAGCTTCTAAGCTTCTTCACAACCAAAACTGAGTTTTACTTTTCTAGCTATGTCCTACCATAGGACCCAGCACAGTTCCTTGCAGTATCTATGCCTTCCAATAAATGTTTATCAGATTTCTTAAAGGCTTAATAATACACCACGCACTACCAAGGTCAATATGTTCTTATTTCAAAATCACGTCACTATTTAATTTCTCATTGCGTGTGGCTAATCTCTATGATTAGTCTTCAACTTTATGAATATGAGAGCCCTTTGTTACATTTTATTTTCCTCATGGCATATTGCAAGATGATATGCTATTAATTAACAAACATGGACAGAAGTCTGCTCTAGGTCTGAGGAATTTATTTCTATGAAAATAATTATTTTTCAGTAGAATGTATTGGAAGGACAGTGTGATGATTTTACATGTTCTGACATAGTACTCTTTGTTATATACACTTTAGAAAATTAATTCCCTCTAGTCATGATTTTATCCAATTCTATTCACATATTCCATTTGAGATATCAGTGTATTCATGCATAGTGAGTAGTACAGGGTCATAAGTATTTTAAATTAAGTAATTTATTCCATTATTTTTCTAAACCAAGTAAATATTTCTCCTTATTTTTTTTTACGTATACAGATTTAATGCAACTGAACTAACATATATCAGATATCTACAGTATTTGCCTGTCTTTCTTTTTTTCTTCCTGCCTTTTCATTCCTTTCACCTATTTCTTCTACCACCCCCCCCCTTTTGTCATGTTTATGGGAAACAGCTACAGAAGTCTTGAGAGGGACATCTGCCACCCTTAATGCATACATTACAAATATGAAAAGTCACAAACCAATAATCATAGTGCTTGCCTCAAGAATCTAAAAAAAAAAAAAAATTAAAAAACATCCAATAAACTTCACAAAAAAACCCAAACCAACCCTGAATATCTCAAAGCATGCAGAAGGAGAAAAGTTAATAAAATTAAAAATTAACCATAAGAGACTCCTCCTAATCTCACAAAACAAACTGAGGGTTACTGGGGGGTGGGAGGGTAGGGATAGGGTGGATGGGTTATGGACATTGGGGAAGGTTTGTGCTTTGGTGAATGCTGTGAAAGATGTAAGTCTGATGATTCACAGACCTGTACCCATGGGTCAAAGAATAAAAAAAAATTAAAAATTAAAAACAGAAAAGCAAAAAACAAAAACAAAATAGGTCCTTTGAAAATATCAATAGAACTGACAAGTCTTTAGAAAGATTGATAAAGAAAAAATACATAAATTAGTGGGCGCCTGGGTGACTCAGTGGGTTAAAGCCGCTGCCTTCGGCTCAGGTCATGATCCCAGGGTCCTGGGATCAAGGCCCGCATCAGGCTCTCTGCTCAGCGGGGAGCCTGCTTCCTCCTCTCTCCTCTCTCTCTGCCTGCCTCTCTGCCTACTTGTAATCTCTCTCTCTGTGTCAAAATGAATAAAATAAAATCTTTAAAAAAAATACATAAATTAGTAATTTCAGACGTGAAGATGGATGTATCACTACAGATCCTCCAGACATTGAAAAGGTACTAAGGGAATAAAACAGACTACATAAATTTGACAAACTAGATGAGATTGACCAATTCCTCCAAGAACTACTACAAACTACTATAATTTATCCACAGGAAACAAATTATTTTAATAGTCCATAACTCTTAAGGAAATCAAATTCAAAAATAAAAATGATCCCCCACACCCCCAAAAATCTCCATGCCCAGAATGCTTCATTGGAGAATTCTACCCAATGATTAAGGAAGAATTAATACCAATTGTCTACAGTGTCATCTAGAAAATAGAAGAGGAAGAAACACAATATTTATTGCATTTAATGAATCTAGTATTACTCTGATACTAAAGCCAGGCAGAGACAGTACAGAGAAAGAAAACTACGCACATATATCTCATAAATAGAGACACAAAAACACATAATATTTTATATCATGGATTCAAGTCTGTTTCAAAATTCAGAAATCAATCCAAATAATTACATAAACAGACTAAAAATGAAGTATCCTATGATTATATAAAAAAACTTAAAATATTGACAAAATAGGGTGCCTGGGTGGCTCAGTGAGTTAAAGCCTCTGCCTTCGGCTCAGGTCATGACCTCAGGGTCCTGGGATAGAGGCCTGCGTTGGACTCTCTGCTCAGCGGGGAGCCTGTTTCCCCCTCTCTCTCTGCCTGCCTCTCAGCCTACTTGTGATCTCTCTCCCTCTGTGAAATAAATAAATGAAATCTTAAATATTGACAAAATTGACATCAATTTATGAGAAAAAAATAAGAAAACTAGGAATAGAAGGGATTGTCTGAAACTTGTTGAAGATTGTCTGCAAAAAATCCTACAACTGGCATTGTACTTAATGACGAAAGATTGTAAGAATAGGCATTTCAGTTGAAAGGATGTATAGATGGCAAATAAGATCATAAAATATTTGACATCATTAGCCACTAGGGAAATGCAAACCAAAATCACAATGAAATGTTACTATACATCACACCAGTTAGAATGGCAAAACTTCACAAGACAAGAAACAACAAATGTTGGTAAGAATGTGAAGAAAGGGGAATCCTGCTGCACTGTTGGTAGGAATGCAAGTTGGTACAGCGATTTTGGAAAACATTGTGGAGATTCCTCAAGAAGTTAAAAATAGAGCTACCCCAATGTTCATAGCAGCAATGTCCATAATCACCAAACTGTGGAAAGAGCCAAGATGGCCTTCAACAGACGAGTGGATAAAGAAGATGTGGTCCATATATACAATGGAATATTACTCAGCCATCAGAAAGGATGAATACCCAACTTTTGTATCAGAATGGATGGGTCTGGAGATTATGCTGAGTGAAACAAGTCAAGCAGAGAAAGTCAATTATCATATGGTTTCACTTTCTTGTGGAACATAAGGGATAAAATGGAGGACTCTAGGGGAAGGGAAGGAAAAGTGAATTGGGGTAAATCGGAAGAGGAGAAGAACCATGAGAGACTGTGGACTCTGAGAAACAAACTGAGGGTTATGGAGGGGAGAGAAGAGGGGGGATGGATGAGCCTGGTGGTGGGTATTAAGGAGGGCACGTATTGCATGGAGCATTGGGTGTGGTGCATAAATGATCAATTTTGGATCACTGAATAAAATAAAATTAAATTAAAAAAAAAAGAAAATGTAAATAAAAAAAAATAGAGCTAAACTATGACCCAGCAATTGTACTCCTGGGTATTTACCCCAAAGACACAGATGTAGTGAAAGGAAAGGGCACATGTACCCCAATGTTCATAGCAGCAATGTCCACAATAGCCAAACTGTGGAAGGAGCCAAGATGCCCTTCAACAAATGAATGGATAAAGAAGATGTGGTACATATATATACAGAATATTATTCAGCCATCAGAAAGCATGAACACCCACCATTTGCAACAACATAGATGGAACTGGAGGAGATTATGTTAAGTGAAATAAGTCAAGCAGAGAAAGACAATTATCATATGGTTTCACATATTTGTGCAATGTAAAGTATAGCGTGGAGGACATTAAGAGAAGGAAGGGAAATATAAAGGGGGGGTGGAATCAGAGGGGGTGATGAACCATGAAAGCCTCTGTCTATCTATATTTTTCTCCCTGATGAGAATATCAAACAGGACAGCAACACTGGGTAATGGTTTGGCAGGGCTTTTTTTTTTTTCCCATTAAAAAATTATTTGCTTATTTATTTATTTTAGAGAGAGGGCACAAGCAGGGAGGGGCAGAGGGAGAAGGAGACAGAGAATATTAAGCAGACTCCATACTCAGAACAGAACCAGTGCAGGGCTTGATCTCACAATCCTGAGATCATGACCTGAGCCAAAATTAAGAGATAAACAATCTAAATGACCGAGCCACCCAGATGCCCCAAGTTTAGCAGTTTCTTTAAAAATAAACAAACAGACAAGCAAACAAACAAACAAACTAATCCTGCAATGATATTGTGACTCAGTAATTTTACTCTTGGACGTTTATCCTGGATAAACGAAAACTTACATTCACATAATACGTAAAAACTAAAAACCACACAGATGTTCTGCAACAAGTGAATGATTACACAAACTGTGGTGTATCCATACCAAGAATACTACTCTGCAAGGAAAAGGAGTAGACTATTGACAGTCACAACCTGGATAAATCTCCAGAGAATTACGCTGAGTGAAAAAAGCCAGTCTCAAAAGGTTGGATAAGGTAGGATTCCATTTAAACATTTTTGAAATGATAAAATTAGAACAATTGAGAGAAGATTGGTGTTTTTGCAAGCAAGGAGTGGGAGCAAGATCAAAGTAGATAAGGGCTATAAGTGATCAAGATGAGGAATCTCTATGGGGATGGAAATACTCCATACCTTGGTTGTATCAATGTCAATATCCTTGTTTTGTTACTGTACTTAGAGGTTTGCAAGAAGTTACCATTTAAGGAGACTGGGTAAAGGCACATGGGATCACCCTATATTATTTCTTACAACTGAGTGAATGAAAATTATAGATTCAACTATAAATGTCAGTTTATCTCAGAATTGAAACTTTAACAGGAAAAAAGAATAGTAAAATTAATTAATAATAAAATGATTGTTCTCTATCTTCTTATGGACAAGTCGTGTTTGGATATAATGCGAGGATTGCTGCAGCTTATATACATCAGAGGGAATGTCAAAGGACAAAGCCAAGATGCTTAGGCTGGTAGAACAGTAGGATGAGCCACCAAACTGAGCCACCCTTCTAACCAGTCCTGTCTCTGTCCTACATCTGACCTCTAGTTACAATAGCTACATATATATATATATATATATATATATATATATATAATATATATATATATATTTGTTTTAAGGAAGAAAAAAGGGATATTACTGGAACACACATAAAAAGGCCAAAACTTAAAAGACTGGCAATGCCAAATGTGAGCGGTATATGAACTAGAATCCACATTCACTCTGATGAATACATAAAAAGTACAGCCAGTTTTGAAAATTATTTGGCAGAGTTTTTTTTAATTTATTTAAATATACTATTCTGATGTGACCTAGAAATTATAATTTTTGTGAATTTATCCAAGAGAGATTAAAAACATATTCATACAGGCTTCCAGTTATGGAATAAATAAGTCACAGGAATAAAAGACCACAGGGAATACAGTCAGTGATATCCTAACAGTGGTACACGGTGACAGACAGTAGCTACACCTGCGGTGTGTCAAGGGAAAATGAACACATCTTTTAGAATTTCTAAAAAAAAGATAAAAAAGAAAAAAGGAGAGGAGGAGGAGGAAGAGGAGGAAGAGGAGGAAGAGAAATTTAATGCAGCAATGATACGGGTTAAATAAGCCAGTCACGCATTACTTCTTACAAATATGGCCAAAGCTTCAAGATGATGAATTTTATTTTTTAAATCTTGATGACATTTTTCTGAATGTGTCAAAGGCTTTGCAGAGTTTCATGAGAGAGGTCAGTCTCTGACCATCCACTCCAGTTTTTATATTAAATATTTATTTTAGCTTGTGTAAGATTTCCCATAAGGGAAGTGTGACTGGCTGAACTGGTTATAACTTTGCTTGAAGCAGTATAGTGTTCTTCCAGTGTTTTGTCTTTTGATTGAAATTTTTGTAATTTCTTTTGGGTGTTAAGAGTGTTTTATAATTGGGTTCACTGGATTAGCTGAAACACTAGTTATAAGTTAAACGCCTTTTAAAGTTTTAAGCCTGAATGCCAAGGAGGGACTTATTTATCTTTCTTCCTTTACACCTTGATTTGTCATATATCAACTCAATCTGCTTCAGTCACGTACTAAACTACCTATCTTATACGCTAGATAGAGCATCTTCTACAGTATGCTCTTTCCTTTGGACAGGAAATGACATCCTCATTCTCCAGAAACTCGTTTCTCAATATCCATGTTTAGGAGTGTTTTCAATGTCAATATTGCAATTTTGGGGGCTTTAAAAAATGCATTCTCATTAAAAATAAAAGCAGCTTTTAAATCATAAGATTGGAAGGAAACTTGGTGTTAGTTCAGTCTCTTGAACAGAAAACAAAACATAATCTAGCAAATGCAGTACCTCGCCCAAAGTCATGTGGCTGGTTAATTGCAGGCTTGGGTATTAGCCTGCTGGACTTTCTACCACATCAGAATGACCCCAATTTATTGTATGTATGTAAATGTACTTTTTTAAAAATCAAGTTTTATTATTTTTTAAATGGTTCTTACAAACTTAAATGCCCAGATGTGAAATTTATTGAGAACATTTTTCTTGCACTTTTATGCATTTTTGCCTCCTGGTATGGTCATGCTGTGAAGAAGAGATGGGCTCCCCTATCCAAAATTCTGTTCAGGGATTGAGATGACCCACATTCACCAAAAAAAAAAAAAAAAGTGAAGGTTTATTTGTAACACACAGAAGCTTGCTGGGGAGAACAGGGCAGCCTCCCAGGAAGATGCAAAGATGGCTTGAGAAGGCAGGGACACGAGACGGACTTTGCCTTCATTGTGATTAGGCTACAGGTGGTGGAGAGGGTCCCCACCTGCATGCGGGCCCAGGCTCTGTGGCTTGAACTCACCACCAGCTGCAGAAGAAAGAGGCCCCTCGCTTGCTTATCTTCTCGCCCAGGAATATGGCAGAAAGGTGGAGCGGTAAGACGGGAAAGTACTCTCATTGACACATTGAAAATAAACTCATGTCCTTTACTATACCTCTGATTATGTTCTTTACAATTTTAATTATCACAGTACTAGTTTTTCAGTCTTTAAGATGATTCACCGATATTTAAATAATGCCTATTGTAGTAACACAATACCAAATTGAGAAGTAAGATAGTACACTGCAGAGGATGAAACTCAGGGGTTGTTTCATATGTTAGTTGTCTTTTATAGTTGTTATTGGTTATTTTTTTAATGTGACATATGTTACTACAAATGCAATATAGTTAAGGAAAATTTAATATAATTTTTAAACCTTTGAACGTATCCATTGTGAACTTTAGCTAACAGAGTTTATCTTGATTTCTAAATACTTCATTGCCAAAACAGTATAATAATGGCATTAAATAATATTTAAAAATGACCATTTTTAAATTTGTACATTTCCAAAGAATGGTACACTGGACTTTAATTCCTAAAATATCTGGACCCACCTACTAATAAGAATATTCAGCAGGGGCACCTGGGTGGCTCAGCGTGTTAAAACCTCTGCCTCGGCTCAGGTCACAATCTCAGGGTCCTGGGATCGAGCCCCGTGTTGGGCTCCCTTCTCAGCAGGGAGCCTGCTTCCTCCTCTCTCTGCCTGCCTCTTTGCCTACTTGTAATCTCTCTCTCTGTCAAATAAATGAATAAAATCTTAAAAAAAAAAAGAATATTCAGCAAATGAATGAAATCCACTTGAAAGTTTTTAAAAAAAAATAATTCTTTTCCTTCTAAATATTGCTTCTTTTCAAGGTTTTTAAAGCTGAGTACTATAAACCCACCAAACATAGAGGAATCTTCATATTATTGGATTTTATTTGATCTGTAAAAGTACTTCTATGAAGGAGTGTCTTTCTAGAAGGATATTCAGATTCTGGCTCTTGCATGTTAATTATGCTAACTCTCATCAAGGACATCTGTACCATAACCTTGTTTAATGTGTGAGAGCTGAATGAACTAGTTTCATTCTCACAGTAGCCCAAGGATTAGGTACTTTAACTCACCACCTTGTGCATGAAGGTAGTAACCACACAGGTTGCTTTCTCAGCGTTGTGTGAAGAAGCCAGGCTGTACACCTGCAGAGGCTATGCTCTTAGCAACTAAGCAACACTAGTTCCCATGCCTTACTGACCCTCTCACCTGCTGCTACAGTCCTTCTTGCTCTTTCTACAATGTTCCTAGCAACTTTGTGTTGGAGCCCACTATTCCTGAGACCTTGAGCACTCCTTTGTGGGTATGAGCATGCCTAGCTTACCCATATCCTTTCAGAATTGTCAGGTCCCCTAATCCCTTGACCACCCTCCTGAAAGAGCACACACGGGTGTCTACACCCTGTCCCTGTCCTCTTTCCCATACTGCCTGGATTTTCTCCATAACACTTACCACAACAACCCTCACCTACACCAGAATCCCCTGAGCTGCTATTGCACATGACTGTCCCATTACCCAGAGTCAAACTCAGAGATGCCACAATAAGTCATTTAAGAAGATGACTGGACAGAATGAATTTTTTAGAAGTTACCAGAAATTCCAGTGCACGGCCAGGGATTTACCTTGCATTTGTTGCATTATCATATAACACGGTGCATTTATTTGGAAACCATCTATTTACTTGACGAGCTTATGGACTCTAGGTATACAAGATCACTCACCACTCACGTTTGTATTACCAGTGCCTGGATCCAAGCTGGTACATAAATATCTGTTAAAGGAGTGAATAAATAAATATTTATTGACCAAATAAATAACTTGGTGTACAAGAGAATCAACCAGAGCACCATTAGCCTAAGTCTTCCTCCAAGAACATCAGACTTGACAATACTGCATAGGAACAGTCTAGTTTGGGAAAGAGGGAAACTCTTTCATGGGGCTTTAATAGGAAGAAGACCATTACAATCAGCTCATTTTGGGGGGAAAAAAATAGCAAGGATTATTCTCAGAAGAAGAAAGAATTGACTGTGCAGATTTGTGGCCTTTGTGTGGTGAGTTTGGATTTTGTCAGGAGAGATGGGAGGAAGCAGTAGAAGCTAGACATGTGTGAGAGGGTTTGGGCTTGGGGAAAGAGCTGAGAAGACATGGGTATGTGGAGGCCTCCATGAAAAGTTCTCAGTCCTCCACTGTCCCTCACAGCCCCTCCTCTTGGTCATTGGGGAAACTGAGTCTCATGATGTGACCTCCACTGTCATTAGTTCATTAGATTTGCACCTCTCATGGTTTTTTAAAGAGACCACTCTTCTTGAGTTTCTTGCTTCTACACATCTTACAAGTGAGACATTGAATCCCTTTGTTCTAGACTATCTTTTCAAGGATGTTTGTAGAGCCGATATCCAAGGAAGAGAGAGAGACAGTATCTCCTGTGGAGCAGAGAGCAAGCGTGCAGTCTGTTTATAAAAAAGCTGGGACGCCCTAATCTCCAGTTTCTTCTTCTGTAATGGAACAAGTGCAAGTGTCTGTACAAGTGTCCCATCTGATCCCATCTTCCTTGGTCCCACAGGACTTGGGGCAGGAGGAAGTAACTCAAATATGCTGATAAGCAGACTACTACTGCTGGTTTGCGTAATAAACTGTCCTTTCTTCCTGACCTAGGAATGCTTTCTGTGTTCCCAACCACCATTCATGACACTGTGACAGGCTAATTTGTAAGCTGGCAAGAGGGTGAAGTTTCATACCCTTCAATATTCTGTAATCTTGGACTCCTTAGCAATGGCGACCATCACAGCTTCCCGTGGAGTTTGACTTTGTAATTAATTTTAAATTGTCAAGTGAGTGACTGCACATACTCACTTTCAAAATTCTATAGGGAACACCAAGGTTAAAGGAGATTCGAGTAAATTAAGGGGAATTCCCAAGAGAGTATAGAGCACTTATGAGGTTTCCTTCATTCAGAAGAGGAAGAAAGTAGCAGTTTAAGGTGTTATAGTGGGAGACAGAAATACGTGTGAGTGAAAGACAGGTACTTCAATGGAGGCCATGTTGGAAGCATAACATGGTAGACGTTTCCCATCAAATGTAAAGTCTAATGGACATGAGGAACTTTAAGGTTAAATTGCCTGAGCATTAACTTCACAGAGATCTCAACTAGCTTCGTGGTTGCCATGGCGTCTGCCACTGCTAGCAAACATGGAGGCTAGGTTCACCATGGGATGAGTGACAGGCTGAGACCTGCAAGCATTGGATCTGTGATGTCCACTGTACTGCTGAGCTAGAATCCCAAAAGCTTATCCCAATCTTGGTGGGTTGTTGTTAGGGAATCCAAGTATATATGGGACTGGGGGAGGGTTGAAAGGGACAGCTTTAAGGTTCAGAAGACAATTTTAGTGTATCCACGAAGATCTAAGTATGGTAACTTTAGTCAGAGCATAAAAGTGTCACCTACTTTGGAGAAGTTAGGAGTCCAGATACTATGGGACAGAGAAATCCCTAAGTTGTCCTGTGGTCACTGGTCATTGGTTGGGGAAAGTCATGAAAAATAGTCTCCAATCTTAGAGGAGAAAGAGACTTCTCCTTTTATGTGATATCATGGTCTGGAAAATGTACGTGGACCTGGTGATTGAAATTTATCTTTAGAGACTGAGCATCCCTTGGATGTTAATTCTGTTACCAAATAGAGGGAATCAAGTCTGCATGTTCCTCAACCTGGAAGATCACGTAGTAGAAACCTTGAGAGTTTGGCTTTTCTTTTTATAATACAAGTACCTGCTGTCAGCTTTGATCACTGAGGCATCCACTTCAGAGGGGCATCTGATTCATGGATGGCTCTCTGATGAACCCAAGGCCTGCCCTTGGACTGGATGAGGAGCCAGGCTTCCGTGCCTCAGCTGTCCCACCATTTTGTTCTAGAGAACTTGGTTAATTTTAATATGTGACCATTTGGGCTCTTTATTTTTTCTCTTCTTAAGCTTTAAATTCCCACTCTTATGTTTTAAGTAGACAGTAGAAGCCAAATCCCAGCACCACGTCTCCTTTCTGCATCTAGCTGTGTGGCCACAAGTGTATGTAATGTCCAAGGCTTGTAAGTAACAAAGTTTCCCACCCCTGAAAAAAAAAAAATTCCAAATGGTTATTCCTGAGGAGGTCTTGCCATCACAGTAAGAACCACAAGGGCCGGTCTAGTAACAACATTGATTATGAATAGCCTGGGACCTGCATGAAATAATCGCCTACATATGGGGTAAGACTGGAGTCCTGAACAAACTGAATGTTTTTAGGGTTATGGTTAAATAATTTCAAGAAGTAAGAGGGTATTTCTGAAAAAAACCTAGGGGCATAATTATCCAATTTATTTTCTCAAGCCAAGACAAGTAGATACTGTAGTCTGTATGTGAGAGAATGTAGAGCAGATCGATCTGTCAGTATCCAGTCAGCTGCTCTCTATGGGAGTGAAGATAGGATAGTATTAGGTGGGGGACTGCAGGGAAATGAGGAAGAGTGGTTTTTCCAATGGGCCTTAAATCTTGCACAAAATGGTAGCGGTGATAGTTTGTCTTTTTGATGGGTAGAATGGGTATTTCAGTCAACAGGGAATAATGAATCCATTTTGAAAATGTGTGGATATGGTAGCCACAGCCCTTTAAGAGACTCATTTTTCTTCAGTTTTGGGATAGTTATAGTAAGGGCATGTCCTGCTCAATTGGTGCAGCCTCCAGTATGTTTCTAAAATCTGAAATACATTTGGCACAGTGTCACTGAGGAAGGAAATTCAAGATATAAAATGTTGAGAGGGGAACCAGCAGGCAGTGGTTAATTAATCTGCACCATCATCAAATTATAAACTAGTAATTCCCTTCTGGGAGTTCCAGAAACAGGACATTCTGGCTACATTTAATGGTGGCACCCCATTTCCAAGGTATATCTTGTCTCAGTTAATTTCCTGGAATAGAATAACCCAGCAGAAGAGCATGTGAATAGGGAGAGTGTTGACTAGTGACAAAGAAACAGAAAAAGGCTGACAAAGGCATAGTCTGAGCAGTATTTGAAATGCCTACCACTTAGTTCATTTTGATACCAAAAGGAAGAAGGCATGGTTTTATAGTGGAGAATGTGGTCCCGTTATCAACTAGAGATGGAAGCTTTGCTTTTGCAATTGCATGAATATTTCCACCCCCCACCTTTTTTTTTTTTTTTTTGTAAAAGAGAGATGGGGAGGGGAGAAAAGAGAGAGAGAGTGAGAGAATCTCAAGCAGATTCCATGCCCAGTATGGAGCCTAACACAGGGCTCGATCTCAGGACCCTAAGATCATGACCTGAACCAAAACCAAGGGTCAGACGCCTAACCAACTGACCCACTCAGGTGCCCTTGAATACTTCTCCCTTTTATGTTTACGGCAATTATAGGAGAACTACACTGGACAAGTTTATTCAGAGGAATGCTATTTTATGTATATTTTGTCTTTTGTGTTTTAGATTATATCTTTTCTAACCAAAACAGGACAATTATTCTTCTAATGTTCTATTCATTTCCAATATCAGCAGGTATCTTTGTTTAGGTATGTGTTATTCTTTGTCTTGAATTTATCTATTTGTTTAAAGAGCTATTGATTTCATCATATCCATATTTTTTTCTTATTTCTTTTTTTTTAAAGATTTTATTTATTTATTTGACAGAGAGATCAGATCACAAGTAGGCAGAGAGGCAGGCAGAGAGAGAGAAGGAAGCAGGCTCCCCGCTGAGCAGAGAGCCCGATATGGGCCTCGATCCCAGGACCCTGGGATCATGACCTGAGCCGAAGGCAGCGGCTTTAACCCACTGAGCCACCCAGGCGCCCTTTTGTCTTATTTCTGAGTCAAATTATCATCTACTTCCTCAGCCAGGTCTTGTATTTCAGAGTCACCAGTTGGCTATCCTACATTCTACTTTCTAACTAAATCTGTCACTCCACATTTAAGGCCACTGATTCTTCACCAATAAGGGATCAAGAAAAGTCTTCAGGATAACTGCTAAGGAAAATTCTCCTACTTTTATACTCTTTCCTTATGCATATCTAATCTTGGCCAAAGTTTGTAGCTAATAAGACCATCAGCTGTTCATCAACTCTGCCTACTTGACAGACATAAGGAGGGGATTTTGTCCAGTAAGAAGGATGTGGAAGTCCAGTAGGAAGGAGTGGAAGGATAAACAGGAAGAGGGTCTTATGAAGATGCAAGAGGAGAAGGGGCAGCCTAGGAGAAAAAAGGGGGTCAAGATACGAGCGAGCAGAATGGAAGTCAATCCAGTACTGTCAGGAAAGGGAAATTTTCTATATTGAGTCAAAGATGACTATGTTTAGAATATAGGGTTTTAATTAGGGCATGTCTGCTTTTGTTCAAAAGTTGAGGTCAGTGAAGAAACACTGCAACTTTACAAAGACAGAGCTCCCAAGAATATTGTGTGAATTGAGCCTTGGCTTACCCTGTTGGGTAAAGAACCCCTTCCAGCCAACATACTGCTCTAAGTTAAGAGGAACAGGAAATGCATGCTGGGATTTGAAAATTGCCTATCAATCTAAGCCTGTAGCAAGCTACAGAAACAGAGACTGTAGCAGTTATGCTTCATTAACTATGGTGATTCTAAATTTCCATCTCCTCGCTGCTATTCTATTAAAAAATGATGATGTTTTAGTTTTCAGGGGTGACAATGAGATATGATCACATTGACACTATGATGACATGGTAGCTGGTGGATTTCATTCGTCTTGTTTGTGGGGGACACAGTTTTCATCCAGAAAAAAGAGCAGTGGTCAACAATGGACAGCTTCTGTGTGCTCCTCCAGGTACACTTCACAACCTTCTCTGCCCTTCTCAGGAGGTTGATTTGTGTACCTTCTAAATGGGGAGAAGGCTGCAGGTGATAGGAGGAAGGGGGTACATCTGGCGGGGAATTTTGAACTGAGCACCTCCCTGGGGGAAGGCTGGTGTGTGTCCCTCCAGCTTTCTCACTGTGTGTTCCTCCATGTCTGTGTTCCTCCTGTTCTGAGATTCCAGTAACTATTACCTCTCATATCTTTCGGTGCAGTAATGATGCTTGGGGTACTACATTAATTCTTGTGGATTCCTACACTGCCTACTACATATTTTTTAAAAATCACCCCATTAAAATATTTGTTAGAGTATACTAATCTGATTTTGGCATCTGTTTCCTACTGAGAAATTGGCTGATACTATGAATAGCTGGTCTACCTCTGCCTAAAGTTAGTGCTATCTGTCTCACTGTAGAGTCTGAGATTGCTTGAGCCAATAATTCCCATTCTTATGTAAAGCATTTTAAATAGGCTTTTGTAGGTGCACCTGTGTGACTCAGTCACCTAAGCTTTGCCTTTGGCTCAGATCACGGCCTTGGGGTCCTGTGATTGACCCCTACGTTGGGCTACCTGCTCAGTTGGGAGTCTGCTTCACCCTCTCCCTCTGACCCTCCCCTCAGCTCATGCTCTTTCTCACTGTCTCTCTCTCAAGTAAATAAATAAAATCTTTAATAAATAAATAAATAAATAAATAAATAAGCTTTTATATCACATGCAAACTTGGAGTCCTAATTGAAGGAACTTTTAATGAGGAAATCTGAATTATTTTTGAAATTCAGTTTCTTTTGTGTTTTATTTTATTTTATTTTTTTTGAGAGGAGGAAGCAGGCTCCCTGCTGAGCAGAGAGCCCGATGCGGGCCTCGATCCCAGGACGCTGAGATCATGACCTGAGCCGAAAGCAGAGGCTTTAACCCACTGAGCCACCCAGGCGCCCTCTTTTGTGTTTTATTACCTTTGACAGGCCATTCAATCTCTGTAAACCTCAGTTTCTTCATCTGCAAATTGATGAAATTGACATATATGCCATCTAAGTGTGTATAGAGTAATTTTAGAGCAAATAAAATTTACTGAAATTTCTTTTAACTCTTTAGCCTTAGACTTCAAATAGTATTTGAGGTCCAGCCACTTAATTGTTGTATTTAATACATTTTCACTCCAAATGTTAGGGGAGGCTCCTGACAAAAGAGAAGGCAACATTCTGTTGAAAATAGCTTAGGTCTCTTGACAGTTCAGGCAACATAGGGAAAGGATCACAGATGAAAGAGAAAATGAATGTCAAGAGTCCGTATTAGGTTACAGTGTTAGTGAATGCCATAAGTTTAGTTTTATTGTATTAAATCAGAACAACTTTAATACAGAAATGTGTGTATTTTTCTATAATTCAAAATCATGAATCACTTTACTTTGTAGATCTTTATAGATCATTAAAACGCTATCTTCAAAAAAACCTGTGAATTGCTGATATATCTCCCCTACCTTAATAATAGGCTCCAGAATCAAGTAATCTGCAACCAGTTGAGAGACTGTCATCCTATACCTTTATTAAAACTGTTCTAGGGGGCGCCTGGGTGGCTCAGTGGGTTAAAGCCGCTGCCTTCGGCTCAGGTCATGATCCCAGGGTCCTGGGATCGAGGCCCACATCGGGCTCTCTGCTCCGCAGGGAGCCTGCTTCCTCCTCTCTCTCTGCCTGCCTCTCCGCCTACTTGTAATCTCTCTCTCTGTGTCAAATGAATAAATAAAAATCTTTAAAANAAAAAAAAAAAAAAAAAAAAAAAAAAAAACTGTTCTAGGGATGCCTAGGTGGCTTAGTTGGTTTAGCACCTGCCTTTGGCTCAGGCCATGATATCAGAGTCCTGGGATCAAGCCCCACTCCACTGTGTTCCTTGCTCAGTGAAAAGACTGCTTCTCCCTCTGCCTGCCTCTCCCCCTGCTTGTGGACTCTCTCTGTCTCTGACAAATAATTAATAAATAAAATCTTAAAAAAAGAAAAGAAAAGAAAACTGTTCTTGTGGGAAAAAGATAGGATAAGAAGTAACCATTTCCAAGAATATTACATTTTTCAGAAAATACCTTTTTCGGTATGTATGTGTCATTTGCATATTTGGATTTGTCTTCAGTAATGGTATCCAGTGACAGTCCCCAGTTAGGATTTGTATCAGCATCATCAGGGATTAAAGAAATGTCCACCATGACTCCATTCTTCAGGAAGTTCACCTGTCATCTCTTTCTTTTCCTTTAGTCATTGTTATGGTCGCATGTTCTGTGGCCCCCACCCTGCCTCAGGATCCATGTCCCCTTCCTCTTGCCCCAGAGCTGTTGATGCCAAAAAGAAGCTCACATTTGAGAGGCTTTACCAAGTACATACCTAGAGGTCCAGGAGTGTTATGGATCTGTTGAATGAGATCTTGGCCAATGGAGATCAGGAGCTGTTCTTCCTCTAATGCCCCCAGAAAGAAGGTTCAGAGACATTTCATGTGACTCTCTGTGTGTTTCTGTGGAACTGAGCCATCAGTCATTCCTGTTGATGTCCAGCTCAGTCATGCCTCTTTGATCGTCTTCCCTTCTGAGTGAGGGTGAGTCTGCTCACCCTCTCAGACTCCTACTCCCTGAAATAAAAAATTAGTCATTCGGCTGTCTCCTCAGGGTCTAGGTCAGGGGGTTTTGAAGTTGTCCATAGACGGTGCCTCTTCTTTTCATTATATTGTAATGATATAAAATAGGGTCAAACACGTATATTTATAATAGAAGTTCAGTTGACAGGGAAGCATTTTCCATAAGAATAATTTCGAGACTTAATTGAAACTATTTTCTTCAGTGTGTGGTACTTTTACAGATATTAAATTGTAAAATTCAAATCCAGAAAAGAGGAAAGTCCCTAAAAGGAAAACTAAAAATGAAATGTTAAGAATGAATATGTGTTAATTTCTAATATTATTTTAGTGGGACTTCATAATTTTAAATCTTTATTTTAAAAATTATTAAAAATTGTATGTTATAAATTATATCATATATAAATTATATAATTTATAAATATATATTATAAATTATTCTGTTATAATTAATAATTATAATTATTATAATATTATAAATTGTTATAATTACAATGTTTATGGATAACTTGAAAATATGAAACATAAAGCAGGGAAAATTATTTCTAATTTTGACAAGATAACATGGTTTTATTTTTATATTTTAAAATAAATGCTTTACAAAAATAGAACCGTATATGTTTATGCAGAAAGATGCCCTGCCTTTTTTCACATTCAATGTCAATTTTCTCCTTTTGTAGAATAGTCTGGAAAAATATCATTTTAATGGCAACAAATCATTTGATTGTATGACTTCATCAATATTTGTTTCATTATTTTAATCTTGATGAAAATTTATCTTTATAAGCTTTTTTGATATTTTCTTATAATTTTCTGGATATTTTCATATGATAATTACTCTGCCAATGTCTGAACACCTTTACTAGTGTATGTACATGCATTTCTTACCTATTCTCTTCCAAACACTATTTATTCCAAACACTATTATTTGCCTGCCTTGAGATTTGTCCACTACCAATACCCTCATGGTTATCTTTTCCCAAAACTCCTGCAATTCCACTTACTCATGGAGAAGTTTAGCACAATACTCTCCCTTCATTTTCACCATTTTTTCCTGTCATTGACTTTTTTTTTTATTTCAACATTTCTGTAGATGAAACATCCATAAACTGATCCTATTAATTCAAATAGAATGTATTCTCATCCCTATCTCACCTACTCAGTCCTATTTCATGCCCTTCTACTCTCAATTCTATGCTTATTTTAGTATCGAAAGCCAGCATGTTTGAGACCTCAAAATAATTAGTCTGTTTGTACTTTTAGTCTCAATAATCCCCATTGTGTCTGCACATCTCTCCTTATGCAATTTAAGATTTCTATCCCAGGGCGCCTGGGTGGCTCAGCGGGTTAAAGCCTCTGCCTTCGGCTCAGGTCATGATCTCAGGGTCCTGTGATCGAGGCCCACATCAGGCTCTCTGCTCAGCGGAAAGCCTGCTTTCTCCTCTCTCTCTCTGCTTGCCTCTCTGCCTACTTGTGATCTCTCTCTCTGTCAAATAAATAAATAAATAAAATTTAAAAAAAAAAAAAGATTTCTATCCCATAATTAAAACCTCTGCTTTGGAAACTTCTGAACTTACTCATACTTGTTTCTCTATAGCATACTTCTAGAAAAATCTTTTACCTAGTTATATCCAAATATCTGTGTGTTGCATTTGAGCACATTTGGGGAGAAAACCATCACCACACCAGCCAATATCCACTTAAATTTAAGGTCACCCACACACACTAAGGCCAATCAGTAGGGCCTAGCATTTTCAAACATCTTTATAATATGCTTTACAGTCCTCAAAAATGACAATTTAAATTCTTACCCTTTCCCTTACTTTTTCACAACCCCCTCTTCCATTCCTTGGGTGATGGTCTTACCTTGTAATTCACTGAGAAAAGGAAAGTCCTCAGACTCCCTCATTTGCAATTATGAAAAGTAAAGACCAAGAAATATCTATACTTAGATGCAAACTGATCACCACATGCGCCTGGTATTGTAAAGGGCAACTGGTACGCTGTCTAGATATGAATTTCCCATGACTTTGTTACACACATCTTTCCCACATCCTCCTCAATTGTGAGTCTCTCTTCCTTGCTTGTTGTGTCATTAACATCTATGTTTATGCAAGCTCCAGTAAATCCTTTCTAATAAGACAACTTGGTGGCACTGAGTACACAAAATACTGTTTCCTTTCCTGGTCTTCATGTATTCATCGCACATGCCCTTCGCATTCTCCCTTTGGTCTTCCGTAGCCAGCTCTCCTTGGGGTCACCTCTGTTAAGGTCTCCAGTGATGTCTGCATTGCCAGATATAGCAATCACTTCTCTCTTCTCACTTTACTTGATCTGATGTTTGACATTCATATTTCCTCTCTATCTCAAAACAGACTCTTCTCTTGGTATCTGTGTTTCTAAACACTTTCAATTCCTGTACAAGTCACTATATATGCTTTCAGTCACCATTCTAGGCTCTCCTCCTGTGTTCATTCTCTAAAACTTGGAATGCTCCAGGTCTCAGTTGTTGGTACCCTGTTTACCTTATTTACATAATCTCCTTAGATCACCTTATCTAGCCCCAAGTTATTAAATTTATATCTAGTCTTCTCATCTCCTTGGGATTCTAGACTCCTGTGTCCAACTTGCTGTCTTCACATAGTCATATGACAGGTGTCTTTGTTTCTCAAATAAAGCAAATTCTTCATTCTCTCTTCTCCACCCCTGGTGTCCTTTTTCTCCGACTTCTTCCTCTTCCTCGTATCAGGAAATGACTCGTCATCAATCCTCCCCTTGAGAAGGACTATTGTAAGGAGGTGACTTTCAACCTTGTCTTTCATCGAAATCACTTTAAAAGCTTTTAAAAATTCTGGTTGCTGAGTCCCATAACCACAGCACTAGTCTGGGTCTATCTAGCCTAGGCACTGGGATTTTAGAATGCACCCCCCAACACACCATGATTTTAATTTACAGTTGAGGTTGAGAATCACTTTAAGGGAAGTTGTACCCCTGTCCCCTTTGGCGCAAGGACTCATGAAGCATCAGAATGCTGAATCCCAGTATCCAAGCCTCAGAGATCACCTTTCTCATCTTCCATTTGCCTCATAGAATGTAAGGTAGGATGAGGAGACTGGGGACCAAGATGGCATTATCTTTCTAAAGAACCCAGATCTTTCATTTAACCTCTTTCCACTCGTAAGTCCCTCTCAGAGCCAGTCCTGTGGCTAATCTCAGTCCGGTTTCTCAGCACTGTGGTCTTAGTTCAGACAACACTGGTCCATCTGACAGCAGGCCCCAGCTGCTAGTCTCGGAAGATGGGAGCTGGAGGAGTATTCCCTTCCTTTCTTCCTTGTAATCTTCCTGGGCTCTTCTGTCACCCTCTGTTTTGGGGGAAAGCCCCTTGAACACGAGAATTTGTTGTTGCAGCCTTCTCTTAGGAAAATGGCCTTGACAAGCCCACTATTTGCATAACTGAAGGAAAATCCCAAAGGCCTTTCTTCTGCCTTAGGAAACACTGGAGAAATTTGCAAGGTGATTTGGGGTTCCTGCTTAGGCCTAGATTCAGCTGAATGCTTTTCCTGCCAGATGACACAAAAGATAAAAACTAACCTCTGCAGGGCAGCCCATTGATGACACCTGCTATGGTGTTTTATGACTTCTCCATCCGTTGATACCCGCTCTGTTTTTGTTCGTTTTTCTCTATTTGCTAGGTTCTGTTTCCTAACAGACCTTTGCAAATTGGCTCCTTTATCTCCCTAGAAGCCCTTTCTGGTGTCAGGTACCGATGTTTGTTCCAGATTGATTCTTGACTCTGAATAGTGGTAAAGACTGTTTTGTTTCCCTCAGGACATCAAGGTTCAAATGAGGACACTGCCAGAATGCAATTGGACAAACCATTCAGACCTCCTAGGAAATGAGAGCACTTTGCCTTTTTTTTTTTTTCCCCTGAGCCTGGGAAATGATACCTGTAGGGCACAGTAATTGGTCTATGACTGCAAGGACCCTTGTTTTCATTTAGCCTTTAGGGCATAACATTGGGCATTTCTGTTGACAAATAGAGGCTAACAGCTCTTTGCCTGTTGAAAAATAATTCTGATACTATAGATGGTTTGTAGGACTCGCTGCAGGTTCGGTTGAATACAGTAGAACGCAGGTTTCTCTGCAGATTAACCACAATGACAATAATGGTTTTATATTCAATAAAGGGGAGACTGCATTTCCCTTTTCCGTGTTCTATTGTGACAGTGAGGGAGGGCAGTCACTGTACATGATACTCCAGCCGCAGAATGAATACAGCGAGCATTTGGCCTGACCCACATCTCTGTCCACCTGTCATCATCACCACTTTGCTCTTCACCTTGTCTTGCACTCATCTCCGTGTTCCCTGCACTCCGGGCTCAGAATGTGTGCAGCATGCCATAAATTGGTAGAAGCATAAGGACAAACTGAGGAATCAGAAGATAAAGGAAGTTTGCTTCCGTATTAGATTGAACCCTATGAAGTTCCCAGTATTTGAATATTTTGACATTCAGAAATGACATTTAAATAGAACTGAACTGAATAAACAAATAAACAGGTAAATAACATACCCTACTTCTTGTGAAGAATCTTAATTGATTTTAGCTACTGGATGTAGGAATACTAAAGGTTCTGTTTTCGTGAAATATAATAATGATACGTAAACCCTTATGGGTTTACCCGCACATCTTACTTCCCCCACCGTGTTTGGGCTTTGGGCACTTCCTGCTCCCATCACATCTGCTCTGCGCACACCCTTTGGTTAAAGTCACTGCTCCTGACCAATGAAACCCTTGATTGCAACACCCTGGAATTATGTTGAAACAGGGCAGAGGCTAGAAAGCTTTGAGTCAGAGCGACGCTATTGCCTGGAGGACTCTCTGAGAGCCCCCACATGTTTGAGGTGTGAATAGGGTATGGGGGCTGGTGAACGTGCCCTTGCTGGGAGTCCAGGTGCTTGCTTCAACATGCAGGAGGGGAGGACACAGCAGAGACGCTATTGGCCTCGGCCAGGCTGTTGCTCTCCTTCCTTTTAGACTGTACCAGCCTGGGGTTTGGGGCTTGGGGGCTGCCTCCTTCCATGTCTTTGGATTATTACTTTGCGTAACAGAGAAGTCTTCATGTTTTCAGCATAGCACTCACATGTGACATGTAGGGCCGTAAACATAAATGTGTGTTGCACATCAGAGGAGCCTGAGGAGATGTAATAACATAGCGTCCTGAATGCGATCCGGGAGCAGGAAGGGGGTGTTCCAGAAGAACAGGAAATACGAATCAGCCATGGACTTCAGCTCATAATGCTGCACACTAGCAGTGCATTCACTGTGACAAATGCACAGTACTAACATGGGGTGTAACTGATCAGACAAACGGAGGCTGTGGTAAAACACTCAACCTCTGTACTGTCTTTGCATTGTGCTATAAATCTAAATATGTTTTTAAAAAGTTAATAGAAATAAACATGCATTACTGAATCTTAAATGACTATTTGCAGAGCTTATTAAATGCAGGACGTAAATGTGATGCGAAACCCAGGAAACAGTGAAACTGCAATTTGAGGAAGAAGTTGTTTCAGGTAATATTCCTGGACTCCAAATTGAGTCAGGTGTGAAACAGCAAAGGATACTGAAACGAAGATTTCATATACTGATGAAATACCAATTAGTCATTAGCCTGAGTTTCCCCTTCAGATCAGCTTGCTTGTACTAAAATTAGCTTCCCTTGTGCTAAATTGAGAAGAATTTATTGTGTTCCTTTGTGTTAATAAAAAAAAAGAAAAAAAACTGTCTTTATTTAAAAGTTGTATGGTTAAAATATACTTTCTCCATTAACTAAAGATAAAATATCTAATTCTTATTTTTGTGTTAAGAAGACTTTCAGATTGCTTTCAAAAGCTATTAGTCCGCCATGCGCCTTGTCTGAGTCTTCAGACTTGAAGATAAAATTGCCATGAAGACAAAAAGTTGCCCATGTGCATGACTATTTTCTTATTCCAGTAGAACAAGTGAAATTTCAAATGTTGCTTTGTAGAAACAAGAGATTTTTATTTCATGAAACCATTTTAGTAATGAAAAGACTATGTTTGACATTAGTTTTATTACCACACTTAAGATTAAAAAAAAGTCGAGCCCATTTAAATTTACGATCTAATCGCCATAAGAAAAGGAAACCATATTTTGTGAGATCAAGACAGTATGGAGTGTGTTGCATTAATTAAATAAGAAGCCAGCACCTGCTGGCTCACAATTAGACGAGCGGAATTTCTAACAATAACTTGTGTATTCTCTCCGTGCAGTTCATTTTCTTTTCTAATTCATTTTCGATTCATGGAGCTAATCAAGGCATGCATTTTCTTCAAACGAATGGCATCAAATCCTTGCTAAACTCCTTAGGTAGGGATTATAATTTGTTTAGGCTGGTTTTTTCTTTGAGGGGACAGAAACTCTTTTAAGTTATCTTATTTAAAGGAGGGTATTTGATAGACACAAATATTCTAGACCTCATAGAAGACTAATTAACCTGACCACACAAAGTCTGGGACAATGATTAATCTAATCATCCTAGAATTAGAACTGTTTGCAAGCAAGCCCGAAGGCCTTGGAATCAAGTTATGTGGGGACGTAGATGGAGAAACACACGTTAAAGCAACCGCCGCATCCTACCAGCACTCACTAGTGTGGCTCAGCTATTATCTGCTGGTTCTTAATAATAAAAGTGGCCATTTATTCAATGTTTGCAGTGTGCCAGACCCTGTTCCAGTATACGCTGAGTATCTCATTAAAGATTCACAAACCCCTAGGAGGTATTATTATTATTATTATTATTATATATAATAATTATATAATACAATATGATATGTAATGTAATAATTATATAATATCCCAATATTATTATTGTGATTTCTGGGCCATTAGAAATTGTAATTAACAATTACCAAAGGAGGTAGAGCCGGGACAGGAAAAAGATAAAGTCATATCCTGTGGGCCATCCTGGTTTCCTAAGGAATTAAGTAATTTTTGGAAATATCTTGCAATGTAATATACAGTCAGTCACTGAAATTTTTATTTAAAATATTTAATAACAGTAAATTTATACAAAAATGTTCATGGTGAAGCAGTGATCAGTATTATACAATTGATATATTAAATAAAATACGTATACCTATACACATAGCTTTAACGCATGAAAGAACTACATTAAATGTTTACAGCACTTATGTCTTGATCACTGACTTGAAAGTGCTTTTTTTTCCCCCTGCTTATTTGATTTTGATGAAATTTCCATCCTTTACATTAAGCGTATTAATTTGTAAAATTGAAAAAGAAAGTATCGTAAATATCAAAAATAAATAAAACAACAATTGTTGCTTTTATTGTTTTGAATGTCTATTTGGAAATATTTCCCCTGAACGTATTTATTACTGAATGGGTTAAAGATGGGAGTCACTTTAAGAATTCTACACTTTGAACACTTAATTTAACCTGGAAAGTTGAAGAACAGGGAAGGCGTGTATTTATTAGACTGTGAGAAGTGTTTGAAGACTTTCTTCATCAACCTTATAACTCCACAGTGTTTCCAATAGAGTGGAATTACTTTGTAGTGTGTGGGGAGTGGTAAACTTTCTATTCATTCTAGTGAGATATTTTTGCAAATATTGATTTTCCTTTTTTCTGTTACCTCATGTAACAAAAAATATATTTCTAGATATTTAAGCAGAGGAGGTGAAAAAAGTAATGTGAAAGGTTTCCAGTTGTAATCACTTATGACATCTTGATCATATTATTTTAGAATTACATGGGAGTCAGTTCAGGGTAATAGGCTATGGTTAATTGGGCAACCCTGGGCCCTATGAAGAAATTAGAAAGGTAAGCTATTAATAGTCAAAGGTTTAAACATTTAAGAAATCTGCAAAACAAGTTTTCTGAAGATAAAACTATTTGTGCAAATTACAAATTCTTTGATAAACTCCATGAAGTAGCTCTGAGTCTTGGCCCATAAACACAGGTATTCAATGAACAACACATTTTTTTTTTAATTTAATCTGAATGGAGCTCACTATGATCTTGAGTTCTTGGAAGATTCAGCCTCACTCATTCCACAGGGTATTATTGAGTGAGGGTTCTGGAGTATTCACACCAAAATGTCATGGACAGCTGTCCAGCCAGTGGTCATTGGTCTCTGCTGGTTGTTGATTAACACACCAGCCATCATAGTCTGTTCACATCCAGGATTCTGCTGCTTCCTTGCGGCACTTGAACATGGGGACATTATCATAGTAGGGACTGCAGTCGAGCCTCCAAAATTCATTCCCCCTTCTTTCCTGATGATGCAATTATAGCTGGGGACGTTACAGTATTTCCAGACATTCCCTGACCATATACGTGACTCTATGACTAAGT
The DNA here is from genome assembly GCA_002007465.1 of Ailurus styani. Classification (NCBI taxonomy): domain Eukaryota; kingdom Metazoa; phylum Chordata; class Mammalia; order Carnivora; family Ailuridae; genus Ailurus; species Ailurus styani. Next base: position 126,418 of record LNAC01000948.1, on the reverse strand, counting down.
TCTTTTCATTGGAATGTGAAAGGAAGTAGTATTTTCATCATGTACCTGTGGACTGCTCATGATTTCTCATTACCTAAAATTGAATTGTTTTTTCAATAGGAAATTTAGCCAACTACAGTGCTTTACATTTATTGGTATATTAATTTTAAAACTACTGAAGATTAAACTTTAGCTCTAGGTAATAAAGTCTGACTCCAAGGTCTTTTGCTAAAAAAAAAAAATGTACAACAGTAACACATACTTTTAGAAGAAAAAAAAAATTCCCACCTAATTGCAACACCGTAACTCTACATGATTACTGTCTTGTATCCTGTTTTTTTTATTGCATGTTTTCCCTTATATGTCCTATTTGCTACATAGTCTTTATAATTACCTATTTAGCTAGAAAATTATGAGAATACTTAGAAAATTTAATAAATCCAAAACCAGTATTTATGTTTAAATATTGCCACTTGAATAGAAGTAATACCACCATGAGCATATACATGCTGATGGTCTTGATCTTGGATGGTTTACCTAAACATATGTAGCATTTATTGAACAGATAGTAAGGCTGTCATCAGAGAGTGAATTCATGTTTTTTACATTAGTGTGAAACATTAGCTTTCCTCTACCCCATGAGTATTTGCAGTAAAAATCCGTAGTTGATCTGGCCTTACTTAAATAATGTAAAAACTTCTAATGTATGATCTAATGAATGTCCCGATAAGCCTATTATCAATGTTTCAATCTGTCTTTCAGCTCATGGGTTCACTTTTATCTAATCAACCACGAGCAGACTGAAGCTTGAACTTGTACTCTTAGAGAAACCAACACTGGTAATTAGTCCGAGTTTAATCAACAATCAAGGTGATCTCCATGCCTTTAAATTCCTTATTATAAAGGGAAAGTATGTGCCAATGGGCTACAGCCTCTAAAAGAAAATCCTTTTGGAGGCACCACTGAGAGGTGGCCAAGGAATATATCTGATAAAGGATATCTTTCTAGGGTTTGAACTTGAGCTAATGAGACTGATAACATTCATTGCAAAGGCAGAAAGTAACTTCCCATGTTTAAAAGGAGTCAGTCTATCTTATGGACTGGAGATTATTCTGTTCTACCAAATGCACTAACATTTTCTGTTTTCCCTCCAACATTTGTTGGGGTCAGTTAAATTGATTAGTTAGCCATGGTAAGCAAAATCCATACTTCACCAAAGAAACTTTAACCATAAGTTAAATCCATACTTCACCAAATGAACTCACAAATAAGCATTAGTCTTGGAGATAGGCTTAATAATAGGATAAAATTCTGGAATGTTTTCTTTTTGTGGAGAGAATTAGCATGTTTCTGTTGTACTTTGGACAGTTGCATTCTAGTTGAGAAGTCTTTTTTAAAAAAAATTGTGGCATGTATGTTCATGTTTGAACATTTAATTATGTCTGCAGTTTTTTTNGTCTTTTTTAAAAAAAATTGTGGCATGTATGTTCATGTTTGAACATTTAATTATGTCTGCAGGTTTTTTTTGTTTTTTTTTTAAGATTTTTTTATTTATTCATTTGACACAGAGAGAGAGATTACAAGTAGGCAGAGAGGCAGGCAGAGAGAGGAGAGAGGAGGAAGCAGGCTCCCTGCTGAGCAGAGAGCCCGATGTGGGCCTCGATCCCAGGACCCTGAGATCATGACCTGAGCCGAAGGCAGCGGCTTTAACCCACTGAGCCACCCAGGCGCCCTGCAGTTTTTTTTTTTAATTTAATTATGTCTGTAGTTTCCTTGTAGTTTAATTTTGTCTGATCACAAAACCCTTACCTGTTGTGGCTTTTTGTGTGGGCATATTAATGAGGGCTAGCTCTGACTTGTACCATTTACCATTATCCATGTGTAACTACCCTGACCATGGCTGGTTTCAAGTCACCAGCGTTTGAACAACCAGCTTGCAAAATTCCTGACCACTTGCCAGTCAGCTCGTGTGAATCAGTGCGCACCCACGGCCCCTGGGATTTCCTCTATTTATATCCTCTGAGGGTGTCCATTTCACACACACACACACATAAATCGTTTCATGGATTGATTGTGTTTCAAGGAGAAAATGACAAACTCTTTCACATTACCCAATATTAAATTTCCTGTTACATGTGCAAATAAACACACAACAGAAGGAGGTACCTACTCTTTGTAGCAAAGCCATGCTAGAGAAAACATTAGCAGGCAATGGACATTTTGTTCTGAGATTTGAAAAATAAAAATGACTCCTCCTTAAAACTTAAATTAAGTTTTCCCAAGCAGCCAGTTGGACTGAAGAGAATCTATCTATCCTGTGTATGAAATATAGCAGGTTGATACAAATACTAACCACACATAATAGGTCCTTTAAAAAATACCCTACAGCAAAAGCAAATGTGAATGTTTTACCCATGATCCAAAAAATCATAATTTTTAGTAGTGTTTATTACAGGAGAGGATAAGTCCCTGGCTTCTGATATAAGAAGTCTGGAAATAAAAGATCTCTAAAATAAGTGAACAAAATGAAAATGCAAAGTCAGGGCGCCTGGGTGGCTCAGTGGGTTAAAGCCGCTGTCTTCGGCTCAGGTCATGATCCCAGGGTCCTGGGATCGAGGCCGCATCGGGCTCTCTGCTCAGCAGGGAGCCTGCTTCCTCCTCTCTCCTCTCTCTCTGCCTGCCTCTCTGCCTACTTGTAATCTCTCTCTCTGTTCAAATGAATTAAAAAAAAAAAAATCTAAAAAAAAAAAGAAAATGCAAAGTCAGCAGTTAAGATATTCATAGGGAGACAGAGATCATTTTAAGTGAATATCCAAGGAATTTGTTCCTTTTGAAGTTTGAAGATTAAAAATAAAAGCATCTCAATCTTAGTATGAAGAATAAACAATGTTGAAAAAACAATCATTGAACTGACAATCCAAACTACTGAGAAAAATATATAGGTTTAAGTGTACTTTGAAATGGTTTATAGGGGTTTTTGGGTGACTCAGTTGGTTAAGTGTCTGCCTTCATCTCAGTTCATAATCCCAGGGTCCTGGGATGGATGGAGCCCCTTGTCTGCTCAGTGGGGAGTCTGCTTCTCCCTCTCCCTCTGCCCCTCCCCCTGCTTGTGCTCTCTTGTTTGTTCTTTCCTTCTGTCTTTCAAGTAAATAAATATAATCTTAAAAAAATGATTTATATTGATAAAATTCACCCTACTATGAACATCATAAAATTTCACGCTTTACAAAATTATATTTAAAAAAAACCAAAATGCAACTAAAATTTAAAGAATATAAAAGCAGTTGAATAATAGACTCCATCAATAAATTGAATGTGTGAAAATAGACATAAAACATTTTATACTGTTTACAGATTAAAATTGTAAATGCTATTATTAATGCTATTAAATATTGATAAATCTGGAGATATAAGTAAATATATAAATAGTTCTGAGGTAAATGTAATTCTATTCCAGAGATGGTGAAAATGCATTTAATAAGTATTCAAAATCATTCTGCATGCCCTAGTCCATGGAAGAAAATGTGAAGAATAGTAGAAAACTATGGACAGTGTGTGTGTGTACGTACTTTACTGTTATTGCATATTATATGTATACTTTTAACAAAAGAACTCTGGAAATCAAAATCAAAGTTCAAAATAATAGGTAGACTTTAATACCTAGAAGTGAAAATATTGTAAGGTAGTACACAATCTTGCTATCTTGATCGTAGTGGCTAAGACTGAGAATTTGCAGTAGCCCATTGCCTTTTTTGTGTGGTTGGAGAGAAGTGAAAAAATTAAATATCAATGATGGATTTTGGTGATTAAAAGCAATAACCTATAAGCACATTGTAATACCAATATTTGAGTCATAAATAAAACAAATTAGAGAGAAGTGATGATGAACAAAAGTTTTAAAACTCTCAAACTGAAGAAATTTCAGTTCTTCAGTATGTTTCAAAGATACATAATACAGCAAGGAGAAGGCAGTAGTTTCTTTTTTTAAGAATCGTCATTAAACAAAAAAGGATTGTCATAAATTTTGCTTTCTTTGACCCACATTCCTTATTCCAGATCTTGATTTTCCTACTATATTTACAAAAGGGTAGATAGATCCTTTAAAGTTGTAGATCAGAGTATGGTAATAATTGAACAAAAACACAAGTAGGAATTCTACATTTGAATAGACACTTCTCACCTTTGTTTAAACGTTCCTGAACTATGTATTTGACACTAAAAGGAAATGTTCATTTAATTATATTAGCTCTTCTGAAAGACATAGAAATGTAGTTCAGGGACTCTACAGCTCATGATTGGAAAGTAGCCTGAATCCTTTCATATGAAACTTTCTCATTTGAAAATATATGTTGAATAAAAGCATGTGTAATGTGGATACTAGCAAGATAAAAACTCCTTGTGAAGTATAGTATCCATCATTGTAGTTTCTATGTAAATGCTCTTAATAAGTATTCATTAGGCATAGAGTAAATTAATCTTGAGGAAATCATGTGGAATCTGTTTCTTGCCTGTTGTAAATCATTAAGGACAGCAAACATTGATAAAGGTTGTAAATTGAGGAATGTGAATTTTACCGGGAAAATCATTGCAGAATATTTGAGGAAAATTATTATCTTTGGTATTTGGTTTACATTCCACTTAGGATTTATTCCTGAAGGAATTTGCATGTATCCACTGATATGAGTAACTACAGGAAGTTGATGATGAGAAAGGCAAAAATCATCTGTTTCTTTAGCAGTCAAGTTTAGTTTCCTTGTTCTTACTTTTCACTTTTCATTTGGAAAAGCAATTTTTCTCCTAGGCAGAGTTTTTCATGATAGGCAAACAAATATTAAGGATACTGAGGACATGGTTCTGTTACCCAGAATTAATATTACCAGGGAATACAAGTACAAAGTAGTCTAATTTTTACCTGTTGTGATGTAATGAACAGAATTCCCCGATATGTTCTTCAAAAGTTGGTGCTTATTGTCATTGATACATATTGTATCAGATGATCAATATATTGTAGTAATAATTCACCAAGGGATGAGACCTACTATACAATTAAAATTCTTTTTTTTTTAAAGATTTTATTTATTTATTTCACAGAGGGAGAGAGATCACAAGTAGGCAGAGAGGCAGGCAGAGAGAGAGGAGGAAGCAGGCTCCCCGCTGAGCAGGGAGCCCGATGTGGGCCTCGATCCCAGGACCCTGAGATCATGACCTGAGCCGAAAGCAGAGGCTTTAACCCACTGAGCCACCCAGGCACCCTACAATTAAAATTCTTCATTGTTTTTCTATGACATACTTGTTCAGATTTTTTTAGTAATTGTCTTCTTATGATAAGGCCAGTTTCTCCAATTTGTATTGGGTTTCCTCACATTCCTCCAGTTGTCCAAAACATTTTCCACTTGTGTATGCTTTACAGTCGTAGATTTGGAATAGGAGGAAACCATACATAGATTTACTTCACAATTAATGAAGAGCCCTTTATGGCAAGTCTTCCATGTAGGGGAAGGCAGCCTAAGACAGTTGTTGAGAATTCTTGAGATTGAATCCTTGTTCTGTGGTTTATAGTAAATGACCTTCAGCAAATTGCTTAAGCTCTGTGTATCTCAGTCTCTTCATGGGGAAATGAGGATTACAGTACTATCTACCTCAGGTTTCAGTGAGCTTGGAGTGAGTTACTCCAGCCATTCTTAATACGTAGTTAATCCAGTTTTGTGTTAAATAATATACAGACATCGAGTGAGTGTAATCCATAAATAAAAACTGTGCAGTGGTTTTTCATTCTGGTTCTTCCTCTCTGTAAAGCCCTTTGTTGTGAACGACCAGGTGATGCTTTTGCTCTTTTCTTGGTACTTTCTTTTATCATCTTGTTCTACTTCTGACAGTAATGTTGATGACTCGATATTACAAGAACACGTATTACCAAGAACTCCATTTCTCTGTAAGTAATGAGGGTCGGTTTGTAGAGTACCGGACATCCTTGTCTCAACTACAAAGAGTTCAACAACCACGATTTCCTATTTAGGAAAATGTCTAGCAGAAACATAATTTCAGATGTGACTTTTGTATTCTGCTATACCTAATTTTTTTTTTTTTTTTGTGACCACCCCCCTTCATCTCTTCTGGAAGGTGGGATCTTAGATGGGCTCTGGGTTTCACATTACTGAGTATCGTACGAAATATGTCATTTGTTAAGTACCCCTTAGTTTATAGAACGTTACCTTTCCTCACTACAGGGATTACCTTTCCTCACTACCTATCCCCACTGGAAAGGATTAAAATCTCAGAGGCTGTGCAGGGCTTCCTCTCAGCATGAGCTTACCCTTACAAGTAAATGGTTTCAGTGTTGGGCACCATGGAATCTGAGGACCCACTTGGACTTCCCAGCCTCCCTGCATCTCATTTGCATAACTCCAGGCGCCTTACTCACCTCTTAATAAGCTTTCTTATCAGACATAATGATTGAGAAAACACCTGCCTCATAGTGTTATTATTTGGATTAAATTGGATATAATACTTAGCAAAGTGACAGTAGATAGCAAAACAAAATAATTTATGCTATTATTTTAGAATCAAATATATATGTTTACGTGTTCATATTTAGTGTTTGTACATCCTCTTTCTAGACTAGCATATGGACTAATTTAGTGTTTCATTTTATTGGACACATAATAAAAATTTATACACTAGTTGACTTAATTTTTCTAACAGACATAATGGTAATGGATAGATTACTTATCCCTTAGATCACCTAATGGCTGTTTGAGGGAAATAGTAACGAGATGTGTGTTATCTTGTGAGAGAACACTATTTGCAAATTCACCTCATCACCAACATCCACTTAGGATATATGGGCTGTCAGTTACAATATTCATTTTATTTGTACAATATTCATCGTATTCCCCTGTATAAATTTAACAGTGAAAGTTTGCTGATATTCTACAATTTATACATCTAACTACATATACATAAAATATATATATGCATACATATATATATATATACATATGTAACTACTAGACAGAAAAGATGAGAGATTAAAAACAAGTATGTTTTAAAAAAGTATTTGTTGAGTACAGTAAGTATATAGCCGAAGAGGTAAACTGACACCAATGACTGGAATTCAGAACGATTGATTCTACTTAAGAAAATACTCCCACGTATAAGAGATGTTGGAAAACAGTTAGCTTTTTCCATGCGATGGAGGTTTCCTGTCCCCAATAATATTCAGTCAGGGATATTTCTAGCAGGTTGTCACTAGTATGAGTGGAACCTCGTTGGATTCTAAAATCAAGTCTGAGATTTAAAAGAAAAAAACAGAGTCACATGACTCCAGCCCTGGGAAAATGATCAGTGCTAAGACTCTCACAGATACTAAAACATTGCGACGATTTTAGCTTGCCAGTCTTCTTCATCCACCATTAAGAAACAGTACTGTTAACCATAATATAAAACATACTTATTCCCCTCTTGTCCATACTACCCAATTTTATTCATCAGTGTTTTCTGGCATCTTGACAAACCTTTTCATTTGATTATTAGGCAAAAAATAAAATGAACGAAAATAAGCCATGGCTGTAATTTGCCGTACATTGTACTTACCAGGGTCACCAGAGAAAATACAAGGTGCTCAGTTTAATTCAAATTTTAGACAAACACCATCTTTTTTTAGTATAAATATGTCTCCAGTGTTGATTGAGATCTGCATGTGCTAAATCTGCCTGTCCTAACTATAACACACACCATATACAATTCCTTTAATTTTGAAGATGCCTGACTATATCACTTTTACCTTTGCAAAATACATAAAATAAACTTTGTTCGGCAAGATTTTATTTGGTACCACAGTTTGTCCTCAATCTAACTGTGGGATCACGTTTGCTAATGGCATCTCTTATCCAAAGAATTCTTTGTTATTACTTTTAAATGTCTATTTATCTGTAATAGGAAGACATGTATATTATCAGTGGGTAACATCTACATTGGAGAAGAGAAGGCTTTTTCCAGTACCTAACTTGTATGTGTGTGTGTGTTGTTGTTGTTTTTGTTTTAATATGTGACTCTCGAGTTTATTTTATGTATTTATTTATTTGTTAATTTTATTACAGAACCATATTTTCAAAACATAGACTATGGATATGTATAAATACACAGCCCAATAAGCATGTTTCATAAAATAAATCTTTGGTTTAGATTTTTTATTGGTACATTCAATTTTGTGTTTTACCATTGATTTCTACTAAGTCATGTAAGCCCACACTGAACCATTTTCTTCTATGTATGCTGAAGTAGGCAGGTAATTCTAAATGAAAACATAACTTTCTTCACATTTCTAGTCTTATGACTACCAGCACTGCTAATATGCCTGTCTAAATATGACAAAAATTTTTCATGCACAGATTATTTTAGAACTTAGATTAGCTTAAGAGATCCCTGATATTAATACATTATACTTTTCTAAAGAATAGCATATTTTCTTCCAGTTTCTATGAAAGCTAATTCTGACAAGCTGTTCTTTAAAAAAAAAAAAAAAAAAAGTGGTATAGGATTCCTATAGATCCCGAGGGTTAAATTTTACCATCCCTGGTTACGAAGCTCTGCTGTTTTTAATGGTGAAAGACATTGTGATCATATGTGAGGGGTACATTTATATGGAGGGAAGGCTCTTTTGACTTTTTTTGTCTGCATCATTTCCTTTGGAGTTCGTATCAATGCAAGGAAAATTAAGACCAAATTATTCTATACTTGTGACATACATTCAAATTTCAGTCTCTGTGCTTTTCCAGAGATAATATACAATGAAAGATCATATTTCTCTGTATACTCTGATGAGTCATATTCAGACATAACGCTCCGCAAGATGGAGAGAGGTAGAATGACACAGAATTGTTTTCAAACATCAATATCTCATTAAGACCAAGCCCGCTGCAGTCTTGGGGCCGGTGGCTGGCTCTGGTACGCACTGACATCGCCCCCTAGTGGGCCAGCTAGATTGCCATCATGCATTTTTCTCCCTTCTCTGCTGTTTTCTTCTTTTATAAAGTAAGGACTTGAATCACAATTAAAGTAAGAACCAAATTAGGTAATCAAGTGAGAAAGCGAAACAAGAATTTTAAGAATTGAATTTTGTTTGTGTTGCTCCGTATCCCTGGGAAATACGTCGTAAAATAATTGACCAAAGTCCTGAGTGAGTTTGCATAGCAAATACAACCAACAGCATGACTATGCCTCGTATTTAAATTATAGTTGCTTTTCATAAAAGTAGGGAAATACAAAAGCACTTGAAGCTGTCATTTGAAATGAAGTTATATTTGTTTTAGTAATTTCACCGTTTGTAGTTGAACTCTCTAAGACATGCACCGCTGAGTGCGTAATCTGCTTAAGTCATTACCCGTAAGGATTAATTCACTTTAGACCTCTACCATAGCATTAGCATTTTTAAAAAGTATATTGCAAGATCTCAGTATGGGAGCGCTATAGAAAATGATGTCAAATGTTATTAGTAAACAATGTAGAATGGAAAACTAGGCATAGTATATTTCTTTGTTGTAGTGGTTGGTTGGTTTGTTTTCCTTTTCTGTATTTTACTTTAATGGGACTCCAGATTGTTTCTTTGGAATTTTGCATAACAAATGAGATTTTTCAATTTCAGTGCAATTAAGGATAGTCATGTAAATAAAGCATAGAATCATTAGCTCTTTTTTCCACCTAACTGTAATTGACAGTCATTATGTTTTGAATGGTTTTATTACAAAATCCTGGCCAACTAGGACTCTTTCTTAAGAAATATTGCAATACTATTTCATTTTTAAAAACTATCTGTTGCATTTACAAGTGATGAGAAAGAATAGTAGTAAGTCGGTAGAATTATAGTCGAAAGAATTAATATCATACTTTATAAAGAAAATACTATCTATGATGATTTCAGACATTATTTCACAGAGAGCAGTTTGGTGAGATGCTATTAGGTGTTTCCACTATAAAGGAGCACTGTGGTTGAGAAAATAAGAGAAATGGTAGATTTAAAAATACTTTAGAACACTTCCTCACTCTAGATGTCTTAGCACCTTGAATATGCCAATGTCTCTCTCTGGCAGGATTTGGAATGCAGTGTTTTCCAAATTAATCTAATATGGCATTTCTGCACGCACTATACACTAAAAATAGTGTAGACAATGTTGACCTGTTCAAATTTTCCAAATTCTTCAATTCCTTTTTTCTTCAAACTCTCCAAATGTTTACTCTCTCCAATGTCCTCATTGTGTTTTTGCTCATATATATGTGCACAAGCGTGCAAGGTCAAAGAGCTGCATGTGGTAATTGGGTAAGTGCATGAAACAAGGATCTCTCCTTGAGGTGAGTCTTTCCCATGTCCGGCAGCTCACGGAAGGACATCTACATCGCTTAAATGTGCCCCTGAAAGCAGCTGCCTACAGTCACACTGTCTTACTCTGGTGTTAAATACAAATTTAGCTCCAGGACAAGATCTGAGGTGGGTGTGATCCTGCCCTCTTCTCCATTGGATCACTGTCAAGTTTGAATCGGACACATCATCTTTTTTGGTTAAATGACAATCAAAAAAATATATATGAGTTTGTCATTGCAGTTTTCCCCAAACCTCCACTCTCTCCTGAAGTGAATCTTGTACTTTGGGGTTTTGTATTTTTTTTTGAAGTCAGACTTCAGTAACTTGTAGAAAATTTAAAACGTGATGCTTTTCTGTGACAACTAATGAAAGGTTCATCATGTCTATAATATTCATTTTTTATATTAGAAATATTTTTCAAATTAATTAATTTAAAATAATTATTTAGAATATTGTAGACTTCAGGGTGACTTGCATACCCTATTTCCAGAAATTTCTAGTTATTTTTCTTAGAAACATTCAATGGTTTTTAGGCCTTTAAGGGTAATTCAATGTATCCTTAGAATTCTTTCTCCTTCTAATAAAGTTAATGACCTAAATTATTAAATGTGGGATTTCAATAAAATTTAAAAATAAATAAATAAATAAATAAATAAATAAATAAATAAATAAATGTGGGATTTCTTCCCCCTCCTCCATTGATAAGGGTTCATTGAAAGTTTGAAGAGTTACTAACAGTGTTGTGTTGTTAAAAAAAAAAAAAAGTTTATTATTGTTAGATAACTAGTGATGGTAATGTGATAACTACTCTTTCTGAAGAAATGTACCTTCAGGGAATTGACCTCTTGGAAAGGTGTGGGGCATTCTCCCCAGACAAGCTGAAGGCGTTCCTATGAAGGTACTGACCACGGCTCAGCTTGTAATTTTGTTCTGCACACTCTGTAATAAAATAACTTTGTTTTCTAAGGGTGTTCTCTAAATGCTCTATTATTTTCATTAAAAAAACCAGCCAGGAAAGTGAAGTCCCAGTTNAGATTACAAGTAGGCAGAGAGGCAGGCAGAGAGACAGGGAGAGGAGGAAGCAGGCTCCCTGCTGAGCAGAGAGCCCGATGCGGGCCTCGATCCCAGAACGCTGAGATCATGACCTGAGCCGAAAGCAGAGGCTTTAACCCACTGAGCCACCCAGGCGCCCATAACTTTGTTTTCTAAGGGTGTTCTCTAAATGCTCTATTATTTTCATTAAAAAAACCAGCCAGGAAAGTGAAGTCCCAGTTGCTTTTAATTTGGAATGATATAAATTCTTTGGACTATATATAAGGGATAGGATTTGTTTATTTGAATGAAAATTCTCTGTCTTGGGGAAATACAAAATAAGATTCCAGAGCTATAGGAATTCTTTCAGATTTCAGATTATAATTGTGTTTTTGCTTTTGATTTTCATGGGAATTTTTGATGGACACTTGGGAAAAAAATCTATGTGGTGATGTAACTTCAGGCAGATACTAAGAAAAAAAAGTAATATTGTTTTCTCCCTTTTTAGTTTTATTTATTAGGGTAATTAATGCCATTTAACTTGTTAATATTATAAAATGACAAGTTGATTTTAACTTTCTTAGGACTGCATCTGTATCTCTTTCATAAAGTATTTTTTGAACTAGGTTCAGGTGTCTATTCTGTTGATTCTAATTGTAAAATACTATACTTTAACACTTGAACATTCCAATCTTATGAAATAAAGAGAGTCTGTGGTTTTGTGAAGGACATAGTTAGTGAACAACATAAAAAGACTGGAAAAACTGAAATTTCAGTCATAACTTTATTCAAATTTCTTAACCTCGTCAATAAAATTTCCCTAGGCTAAATATTTAATCAGAGTAATCTCTTTTTCCTTTTTCCTACTGAAGAGTTCTGAATTTCCCTAAAATGTGTATTTCTCTAAAACACAGACTGAATACATGCTTCAGGGTTTGCATACAAGTTTAAAAAAAACTTGTTTTAGGGTTCTAAATATTTAAAGTTCAAATTGACATGAATATTAATGAGTTTACTTCTAAAAGGAAAGTGATCCCTTTTGAGAAATTGGATACAAAAACCATTAGACTTCTTTTGGTCAATATGTTCTACATTTATGGGCATATGCTTTAAATTACATGTTTTTTTAATTTTTAAAAGATTTTATTTTTTTTCTTTATTTATATTTTTTTATAATTATGTTCAATTAGCCAGCATATAGTACATCATTAATTTTTGATGTGATATTAAACACTTATAAATAGACTCATAAAATCCTAAAAAAATGACATAATGGATATGTAAATGCACACCTGTACACATATATGTTTATGTGTGTGTGTGTGTGTGTGTGTGTGTGTGTGTAAATTCCAAGTTTACATTACTCTGCTTTTGCGGCAATTTTCTTCAATTTTCTTCCTTTCTCCCCATCTATACAAAATCATTTTTAAGTGACTGCTTCTGTAGCAGGTTTATCAATGAATGTCAAATCATTTAATATTTCTGTAATAATAATAAAATGTGTCATTAAGGGAGCTAAAATAGCTCATATACATGTATTTCCTAAATTTAATCTAATTAACTCATGTACTTCATTAGATTTTAAAAATTAGTCACAGCAAGTGAAATTACTCCTTCAATTTGTCATTTTTTTTTCAATTAGGAAGTATTTCTGGACTGCTAGACTCTGTGTTCTGATTTTTAGGGCTTCTGATACTCTGTGGTGATCTGCTTACATTTCCAGCATGATCATCAGTATCTTCTAGTTCTGCCATTGCCAGGTTGAAAATTCACTCTTTTCCCTTTGAGAGCCTTTACCATCTGCTTTCATCTCCCAGAGACCTGCTTACCATAACAGACTCTAACTGCTCTCTGCCTTATTATGTCAGCAGTGATCCAAACAAGCCTACACCCAGCAGGATAAAAATGTCATTCTCTGACCAAAACAGGTTCCTGTGAGTGGTCTCCAAACTGCATAAACAGTTCCTGTCCCTCTTTCTTCAGTTGCCTCTCACTAAAAATAGTCACTAACAACTTAACTTATCTGACTTGTCCGCCAAGCTTATGACATTTCCTACTTCTGTCCCTTGATGTCCACATATATTTTTTTTTCTCTCAAGGTATCTTTAAAGGCATAGATCACCTAATTACCTTTGGAAATCCTAAAGTCTTTGCCCACAGAGTCAGCATGTGAAAGGAGTATATGATTTTTTATGCAAACAAATTACTGAGTATTCTACTGTTTTATAAAGGAGGACACTAAAACTCTAAGAAGAGAAATAAAATATAAAATCTTATGCATACCACCTGAAATAATTTGCATTCTTCTCATAAGTATATTTTAATGGGGATTAGCACACAAATAATTTACTCATGTGTATCACGGGGGACCCCAAGAAATGTTTTAACTACTTGAGAAAATAACTTTCTTTTTGGTTGGTAAAAACTTCTATTTTGTAAATGATCTAAAACTAGCTAGAACAATAAAAATAACATTTTTTTAAAGATTTTATTTATTTATTTGACAGAGAGAGACACAGCGAGAGAGGGAACACCAGCAGGAGGAATAGGAGAGGGAGAAGCAGGCTTCTCGCAGAGCAGGGAGCCCGATGCAGGGCTCGATCCCAGGACCCTAGGATCATGACCTGAGCCAAAGGCAGCCGCTTAACTACTGAGCCACCCAGGCGCCCCAGAACATTTTTATTTCTGAACCATTCCAGAAGCTGTCATAGAATTTCCCTTCACTGTAGGATACATTAGAAGGTACTTCCTATAAACAAGTACATTCTTATGCATAACCACCAAAATACTATCAAAGTCAGGAAATGGATGTTGATACAACTATCTAAAAATCACGCTTTTATTATAAGATAAATAATATATATTTATTTTTCTATATTAAATGTGGCCTAGTCTTGCCTCCATTAAGGAGTTCAGGAAATCGAATGTAAGTCCTGTTAGAGAAGGTCCTCTCCATCTTCATATGTGTGGTACAGATATTTAGAGAATAAATTTTTGAACTTGTTTTCATCCAAGAATGTGTTAAATTATACTTCAAAATATGACAGTGATTACAGTGAACTAAGTACAGTGGAATAATTATTCCTCACACCATTTTAGCCCTGATATAATCCTAGACAAGTAAATTAAATCAGAGCTTTATGATCTTTAGTAATGCTTGTGGACAACATCTTTCAGCTTCTTCATTAAGCATATAAAGAGACTATTGGGGCGCCTGGGTGGCTCAGTGGGTTAAAGCCTCTGCTTTCTGCTCAGGTCATGATCCCAGGGTCCTGGGATCGAGGCCCACATCGGGCTCCCTGCTCAGCGGGGAGCCTGCTTCCTCCTCTCTCTCTCTCTCTGCCTGCCTCTCTGCCTACTTGTGATCTCTCTCTCTGTGTCAAATAAAAATTAAAAAAATTTAAAAAAAAGCATATAAAGAGAAAAATACCATATTGAACCTGTTTCCTCGAAATTATACTTTTGGTGGATTGCATGTTTGATGGCTTTGCATAGAATATAAGAATGTTTGAGTATTAATAGACAAAGCTAGCTAATAAATTTCTTGACAGATAATATAAGAATGGATATTCACATATATACATGTGTCCATTAATATGTACATATGAGGGCACCTGGGTGGCTCAGTGGGTTAACCTCTGCCTTCAGCTCAGGTCATGATCTCAGGGTCCTGGGATCGAGTCCTGCATCAGGCTCTCTGCTCAGCGGGGAGTCTGCTTTCCCCTCTTTCTCTGCCTCTCTGCCTCTCTGCCGACTTGTGATCTCTCTCTCTTTGTCAAATAAATTAAAAAAAAAATCTTTAAAAAAATAAGTACATATGAGCCATGCATAACATTATATAAATAACTTTACAGAAAGATTAAAATAATCTGATTTTCATTAATATGTTTGATGTAATGGTAACCAGATGATGAGCTAACTGAATTCAGTGATGTCTATCAATAGGAAAATGATAGGCCTTTTATTCAGAACTGCTTCTGAACTTGTTCTGAGCGATTTTTCTTTGGCATCATTTGACAGTATGGGTAGGAGATCCCAGAGATTTCTGAAAATTTTCAGCTGTAAGAACAGTTTCACTTTTGGTAATTAAAACTGTCCTCTAGGTACTCATGAATCCAATCCAATCTTATTTAAAGTGCGATCCTGCATTTGTTATTGATCTTTTTCTGGCACCGTGGACTAAGCCATGGTCCAGAGGTCAGTTGTGAAAATCTGGTCATGACCTCTTCTTTCCTTTTCTTCTTTTTTTTTTTGTGTGTGTGTGTGTGTGTGTGCGTGCGTGTGTGTGTGTGTGTGTGTGTGTGTGTGTGTGTGTGTGATCATTACTAGTTTGTCTCTGAACCTCCATGTCTCTGTGTTATGGCCACGGGGATAGAAGGAGAAGGGGAGGAAGTAGGTCCTGCTGATGTCCGGCTCCTGGTGCCTCTTTTCTGGCAGGTGTCCATACGATGACAATTGTGTTATTTGTTCCTAAGGACATCAGTTCTGCATTTTATCTGGATTCTTCACCAGCTAGCTGGCCTTTGTGATAGCCTCCATATCCCATTCTCCTGCATATGTCCTCAGATCTCCCTGATACAAAGGCCCTGACTCCTACAAACTACATTGAGGGAGACCCCAGCAATGTATTTTATGTCTGCCAACATTTGCAGCATCCAGAGCAAAGGAAACACATCCTTAAACCTTCATGGGTTGAAATGCATCTTCCTGGTAGCTGTCCCCACCTTTCTGGGCTGTCATCGGCCATGTCAGCAACCTTCCCTATGTTAGGTTTCTCCAAGTGAAAGGCATAAACAGATTTTTTATATCTCTGTTGGCCCAAAGCTATGAAGGTCATAAATTTGATTTTCCTAAGAACTGATGCTTTTCACTCCAGTCAGAATATGAAATGGACCACCTGGATTAATGAGTTACCTTGGAGTGTGAAAACCATCTCCTGCTCTTCTACCATACCCCATATGGAAGGCAGAATAATGGCTCCTAAAGACATTCACATCTAGATATGTTGACTCTGTTGCCTTATATGGCCAACAGGATTTTGTAGGTATGACTAAAGAGAAAGATACCGAGATGAGGACTTGATCCTGGAGAATCTATCTGGTGGGCCCCATGTGAGTCCTAAAAGCAGAGAGCCTCTCCTGGCTGCCATCAGAGATAAGAAAAGAGATAGGTGAAGCATAGAATGATCTTGATCTCTTCCTGTTGTCTTTGAAGGAGGTGCAGGGCGTCGGAGGGGCCAGGAGCCAATACAGAACCTGAGAACCATGAGGGCACTTCTGCTCTTTTCCAGAGCCTCTAGGAAGGAATGCAGCCCTCCCAACACCTTGATTTTAACACAGTGAGAACTGTGCCAGTCTTGGAACCTACAGGACTGTGTAAGAGAAGGAGATTTTGTTGTCTTCAGTTGCTATTCTAATAATAATTTATTATGGCAACAATGGAAAACTAATACACTTGCTATCTATGAGAAGTTTTATTAGGGACATCTTTTTTTTTTTAATGTTTTTTTTTAAAAGATTTTATTTATTCATTTGACACAGAGAGAGAGATTACAAGTAGGCNGATAATTTATTATGGCAACAATGGAAAACTAATACACTTGGTGTCTATGAGAAGTTTTATTAGGGACATCTTTTTTTTTTAATGTTTTTTTTAAAGATTTTATTTATTCATTTGACACAGAGAGAGAGATTACAAGTAGGCAGAGAGGCAGGCAGAGAGAGAGGAGAGAGGAGGAAGCAGGCTCCCTGCTGAGCAGAGAGCCCGATGTGGGCCTCGATCCCAGGACCCTGGGATCATGACCTGAGCCGAAGGCAGCAGCTTTAACCCACTGAGCCACCCAGGCGCCCTATTAGGGACATCTTTTCACTTGATCAGAATGGTATAGTAGTTGCTGGACTAGTTTCCTATCCTTTAATGAGTCCAACATACATTTGTTTAGCATCTCCCTGGATATTGGTACTTATCCTTTGTCCTTCAGATTGGTCCTCAAATTCTAAGACAATGGGAAATGTGCCATTTAACATCTTATATGTACCCACCCCCCAACACACAGCTTTTTATCCTATACTGATTGTACCTTCTTATCTACCATCACCTGTTTGAAATATTTATCACAAAAAATCATATAATGAAAAATAAATTTATAATTACAAAAAGATAAATATAAAAAGGGAAATTTAGTTTTGAGAAAAAAAGATCAAAAGAAGTATATCAAAATATTTATAAAATGGGATACAGAGAACACTGCATATCAAATTTATGTATAGTGCAATCTCTAATCAGAAACATCTCTATTTTAAAAGAATAATTAAAATATATTTGTATTCACATAGAAGACTTAGAAAATAAAAAAATATAAAAATTAGCAAAAATAATAGATATCAGTTAATTAAAATAGGAAAAAACAGAACTGATTAATTTGAGAATTGATACTTTAGTTAAAAATTAAAATAAATGGCACACCCCAAGCCATATCAAAGAAAGGGATATTAAAAGACAAGAGAGAAGATTATTCTTGAGAAGAATATCTCTAAACAAGGGAAGGTACTACATGTGAATTAAATATAATAAATTGGTAGTTTTATGATAAGCAAATTGCATAAAAGTAAACAAAAGCCTTTCCTGAGAAATGCAAGTGAAAACTGATAAATTATAAAAAATACTGTTTTGGGATAAAAGATTCATACATATAAAGTGATCCCCCCAATCCATCACTAATAACAACAGAAATTGAATAGCAGTCACCGTGGGATGATTTTTAACCTTGATTTGATCAAGTTCGTCTTAGTTGATCTGAAATACTATCTGCTGGAGAGGAGTCCAGAGAATTTTAAAGATCAAGAATGAGACAGGGGAGCTGAAGAATGACTCCAACACTGAATAAAGAGCATCCATTGTAAAGAAGCTGATTCAGTGTCTTGACCAGGCTGGCATCATTATTAGCAAGGCGGGGGGCGGGGGGCAAGAATTTGCTAGTTTTCATGTCACTTGTGTAGCAAATACCCCAGAGCAACAGGTGCAGGGCCCGGAGGTGGACGGGGACCCTGGGCCCCACACGGAGGGGTTGTGATGCCCACGGCTGTACAGTTAGGAAATGAACCCATACACCCACCAGACCTCCTATGGGCTTCACAAGGGGAGGGGGAACATAGATGTGCCACCATGTGGCCCCCTTAACACTGAGCAACCTGCAGGCAGGCCTGCCTGGTGAGGCTATGTCCTGCTGGTGGGATGCCAGCCTCACCCAGCCAGGGAGCAGTGGTCCTGCCTCCAGCTCAGAGGCAGAGGGGAAGGAGCTGGCCATGGCCATGGACCATGTGACTGGTGCTAGTGAGTTGGAGGAGAGGCTGGGTGGTGGAGACCAGGTCAGAGTGACGGGCAGCACAGCTCCAAACTAGGCGAGGAATTTGAATTCACTGAAATGCAGCTAGAAACCAGAGCAGTGACATGATCTGACTTGCACGTTAAAATTATGATGGTTTGATCTTGGGCAATTGTATCTATAGATATGTTTCCTGCTGCCAGGCTCCCTAGTGGACACTCCTTCCAGTTAGCTTACTGATTATTTTCACTTTCATCCAAATGCTTTGCTATTGGTGTGCAGGGCTAAGACTGAAGAGAAGGGAAGATACATCTCCTTGAGATATTTTTAAAACTTCTATTTACTGTAAGGATGATTCCAGAGTCTGTTAACAAAGTCACCCAAAGATAAGCACTGTGCTTGTGATGTCTCAGATGAGAACGATTTAGCACCTTTGCTATTTTCACTGACAGTTAAAACTTCTGTTTTCATTCGTTTCATGAGTATAAATTGTTACTATGAAAATTATCATAAAGCTTTGTTGATGAAGAGAATCAGGAGTAAATGAAAGCTCATTGCTACATTCTGCTTGGTTTGCTTTTGACACCCAAGTCTTTTGGATCATAGTATCTTTCAGAGAAAACTATGCTCCTAATAGTGTTAGGTTTTACTGTAATATTACTAGATATCCACTCAGTGGAAAAGGCTCTATTTTAAGAAATAGACACCCAGAAACTAAGCATTTATGAACCAAATGGCACTGGCCTTGATTTTTTCTCAGCTGCCTGGTATAGATTGCATGCTTCAGCCTCATGTGTGTCTGTGTGTCTGTATGTGTCTCTGTGTGTGTGCACATGGGTGATTTTTCAGTTCATGTTCTTCCAAACAAGGCCTCTGTGCATCACAGAGGCATCATAGCCAGAGTACAAGCAGACAATGCATTTGTCTACAGAATGCTAGGTAATCTGTTAACTCTGTAAAAGAAAAAAAATCAATCCATTATGTTCTTTTAAAGAATAAATCCAATCACCCAAAGAATTCTTTTTAATAATTCCGACATGGTTTCCTGTGTGTCTTGTCCTAGAAAGAGTCAAAAAGAATCTCTGATGGAGTCCTTGCTTTCAAGTGTCTCTTTATGATAATATCCCTACCACATATGTTTGGGGTACCTGGTGTTTTCTCAGGACTATTCTCAAAGTATCCTTCTGCTGGGACCTCACAACTTTGGAAAATAGGAACAGTTCCTTGCACATAGCCTATCACATCCTGTTTCTCCTGATTCTGGACTGCATCATCTAAAATGCACAAAACTCAGAATATTTATAGCCTGACTTGTTCGAGCAAACATGGGAATATTCAAGCCAACAGCCTGTTATGAAAAAGAGCATATTTTTATCAGTTGTTTACCTTTTAATATCTTTGAAGTCCCAGCAACATGACTCTTTCTGTTTGGATGTCGGATTATGAAGTATGTGTGAATGTGGAAATAATTTGGACAGCTTTATGGGGAGCTTGACTTGTAATGTTATAAAATGAAATAAACAGGTTGATTTGAACACTTTTAATGTGATTTACAATGTTTACACACATCTGTTGGTTCTGCTTTTCAGTAAACCTGCCAATTAATTTTTGTAATATAAGAAATATGCCTTCTTCAAAAGAAACATACACATTTTAGAGAAAAAAGTTCTCTCTCTCTCTCTCTCTCTCTCTCTCTCTCTTTCTTTGGTGCCTTATAACTAGGACAAGGAAAATAATGGCACAGTAAGATTGGGTAGAGGTCTCAATGTACTTGGGAAATTACATTCTCACTACCAACATGACATGTTGCTTGTTGCTTTAGAGTTGGAATGTGAAAGGGAAGGACAGGAGAACTAGGGATGTCCAGACTTAGCATGGTTCCATTTACCACAAGGAACTCACTAGCCCAGAAAAGGAGCTGCATTTATAACACACCTAGATCTCCTGAGCGAGCTATAGGAAGTATTTTTCAGTAAGTTATTAGGATGGCCTGATGGTGGCCTTTTCACTTAACATGAAATACACACTGATGTGGCAGATCATAATAGCTAAAAGCATGGATTTTGTACTCACACACCCCAGCTTCTGAACTGAACATCTAACAGTGCTCTTGGGCACTTTCAGGAAACTCTGAACCTTCATTGTTATAGGCTTGTTATGGGGCTCCCAACCTCGGGGTTCATGATGCTGTACCTCTCATCGGATTGTTTTGAGAATAAATTAGATTGTACATGTATATCTCTTACTACAGTGCCCATAAATACCGTCTATTGTTATTTTTATTAAGGCAAACAAGCTATTAAATATTCTTAGTCCATCAGAATGCTCTTGGTTTCCAAAATCTTGTTTTTGAAAACAATTTTAGCTCATAATTGTCTTATTTTTCTATTTCCCCTACTTTCCCCTTTTTCTTGTCAAATTGGTTTATTAAACCCATTTTTATTAGTATCTTTATGGATTATATGTGGACTCCAGAGAAGTGTGAACTATTAATATTTTTTAGACTTTTATTATCTATACAGTATGTGTGAATGCATACAGATAATGAATATGTGGCTAGCATTTGGACTTTTATAGCATTACCTCATTTGACTTTGCATACTGCACACTAGTAAGTGTGCAGTAATAAGGGCAGGCCTTCACATTTCAAATCTAAGGCCCGGCTAGCATACGAACCGAGTCAGTATAGGAAAAATGCTATTTGAGTAATGATGTCAATAAACACTTGCATGCACTTTGAACAGAGTAATGATTCATACACGCCCTGGCTAGTGTTACCTCTCCTCGTGCAGATTGATTAACTGAGACGTGTACTGCAATAATGGTGGGGAAAATTGAAAAGGAAATTTCCAAAAAGCTTGCTATCTCTAGTCATTGGATAGGACTATTAATGTGTCACTTTATGTGTATTCTATTGTTTTTAATATTATATTATACTCTGTGGTGATACAATGTGCAACAGAGTTGAAAACTGGAAATATGGAATAAAGGAATAAATTGTTCTAATTTACCTAATTCTTTTTCCCTTTATTATGTGCCACTAAATTCAAAAAGCATTTGCTTTACGGAATGAAATTTGAGCAATAGTTTCATGATGATTATTATTTTTCTATTATTTTATATTTTATAGGGATCTTCTCAAAATGCAAAATTACCTTAAATTTATATGCAATGAAAACATTAAATAACATTTATTAGGTGCTTACTGCATTCCCAACATTTATTAGGTGCTAATATGTGAATAGCGAGGCATTTTACATGCATTATCTTCTTAATCATCATTGAAGCCCTCTTAGATATAGATTAGTGTCAGTACTATTAGAATTAAAAACAAGAAAATTTGAGACTCAAGCAGGTTGTGCAGAAGCCCCCAGGCCGATCAGAGACATACCTTTGCTTCAACATTCTGTGTAACTGTGAATATTTATATTTTAACTGATTCATCTCTTGTACCTGTCACTCCTTCCTTCCTCAAATATACCTCATTTAGTACAGTTGGTGCTAAGTAGCTAACTATAGTGGGTTCAATTTCAAGTAATAGTGTACTATGATTCATTCTTTTGTCAGATGGTAATTTAGCACCTGTTATACTTTATGCACAGAGTTAGTTCAGTGAGGGGCACCTGGGTGGCTCAGTTGTTAAGAGTCTGCCTTCGGCTCAGGTCATGATCCCAGTGTCTTGGGATTGAGCCCCACATTGGGCTCCCTGCTCAGCGGGAAGCCTGCCTCTCCCTCTCCCACTTCCCCTGCTTTGTTCCCTCTCTCGCTATGTCTCTTTCTGTCAAATAAATAAATAAAATCTTAAAAAAAAAAAACCAAACAATTAGTTCACTGCAAGATACAAAAACTAAATGTGTAAATACCATTTTTTGAGGAACTTTTGCTATTAAGGTAGAGATATGATACACAGGTTTAAAGAGGCAATACATAATGTCTCTTCACAGTTATAGGGTAGGGAGGAAGATTTCCAAACTCTCTCCTTTCATGAGTTGGCCACATTGTCTCCAGCTGCACCTTTCAGGACTCCCCACATATTCACTGATAAAAGCCTTTCAACTTTGGGTAAAAACCGTGCCGACTCCATTCCTATACTTCAGTGGCCATTCCATAGCAGCAGCCACAAAGCGGTATAATTGGCGCCAATCTCACAGGGCAAGATTTAACTATGCTCCAGAAACTCTACTCTGCAGATTTATGTGATTTAAGTACAGATTCGGTATTTAATTCATGTCCCCCAACTCAAATGTTCTCACAGACAGCTCTTCTAGGAGTCAAGCATTCATCACAAAATTAATCTTATAGAGAACCAGAGGAAAATTCATAAATTTGAAAAAGACCAAGGATTTTGTGAAGTTAAATTCATCCAATAAGGGTCTAAGGAATATTCATCTCATGATGCCCAAAATGAATATGAGCTTCCCCACAAGTGACCTTTCTAGAGCACATATATGGAACAGTATACTGATCAGCAGGTATAGGAAGCAATCCCTCCATTTTAAAAACTCCCCAATGTGATACAATTAGTAACATTTTGTTTGGAATATATATATGTACAGAACAAGAGGACATGCACATCCATACTATGTGTGTAAGAATTCTACTTTGAGTTTTCGTTTGTATGTTTATGTTGGAATATATTAGATGGGATACATTAGAACAAAGAAGGGGAAATGATAAATGGATGGTGGAAGTTTAAAATAGACTAAATAGAACAAAATAGGATGAAAGAAAAGTATTGTTAAATAAAATCACACCCACGTAGATTTGAATATATATAATTATATAATCTATATATATAATATACATAATATATATACATATATATGTATATATATACATGTATATATATCTACTATCTATATACGGGTAGAGATATCTATAGATACCTGGTGTCATTGCAAAGACTTAATAAATTTTAACACATTTGAATGAATAACATATTAAAATGTATAAAGCACAAAAGATTAAAAATTAAAGCTATAATTAAGAAAAAAAGAGATATAGGATCCAAGTTAACAACAACAAAAACATTTAGAACTTGATAATATAATGAAAGAATAAAGGACAAGAATTTTTATATCATGAGATACAAAAATGCATAAATGTTTAAAAATTGAAAGATCATTTAAAAATGAAATAAAATTTATAAATAGGACTAAAAACAAGGTAAGGGAAAATAAAAACAACCCAGTGAATGCAATTTTAGTTCTTTTGGGCTGAGTCTCTCCAGGGGGAGAATTGGAAAAGGGATGATTCCATTAGCCTAGGGAGGTTCGGGAAGGCTCTCAATCTGTGCTTGGAGGAAAGGTTGGGGGAGAAGAAGGGGAATCTACACTTGGAAAGGGGAAGGGGAAGTGGTTTGCACGAGATAGCGTGGAGCCTGTCTGCCACCGTCTCCATCTCAGTTCACTGGGGGTCCCACAGCGACTTGTAAGGCGCACTGTTGGGGGGCCATGGAGGAG
Organism: Ailurus styani; assembly: GCA_002007465.1. Classification (NCBI taxonomy): domain Eukaryota; kingdom Metazoa; phylum Chordata; class Mammalia; order Carnivora; family Ailuridae; genus Ailurus; species Ailurus styani. Next base: position 102,264 of record LNAC01000948.1, on the reverse strand, counting down.
CATCAGGGCTTCAGTCAGCTCGGTGAGAACAAATTCCTGGCACACATAAGAAAAATTGCTCAGTCTTTTTTTTTTTTTTTCTTAATTGCTCAGTCTTAGTTAGTAACTTGAAAAATGGGACTACAAATAATGACAAAATTCAGATTTATCCCCAAGTAGTAGTAGTATAAGGACAAAAATACCAGTGTTTGGTGGTGGTTTCCTTTCCTTTCCTTTCCCTTCCCTTCCCTTCCCTTCCCTTCCCTTCCCTTCCCTTCCTTTCTTTCTTTCTGCTTAACAGTTTTCATGAAATATATGTTTATGAGGTTCATCTGATCCAATGTGTCATTCAAAGCTCTTGTTTCTTTGTTGGTTTTGTACTTGGATGATCTGTTTATTGCTGAGAGTGGCATGTTAAGATCCCCTACAATTAACGTATTTGTATCAATATGATTCTTTATTTTGTTTAACAGTTGGCTTATGTAGTTGGCTGCTCCCATGTTGGGGGCATAGATATTTACAATTGTTAGATCTTCTTGGTGGATAGACCCTTTAAGAATGATGTAGTGTCCTTCTGTATCTCTGACTACAGTCTTTAGCTTAAAATCTAATTTATCTGATGTGAGAATTGCTACCCCAGCTTTCTTTTGAGGCCCACTGGCATGAAAGATGGTTCTCCATCCCTTCACTTTCAGTCTGGATGTATCTTTAGGTTCAAAATATGTCTCTTGTAGACAGCATATGGATGGGTCCTGTCATTTTATCCAGTCTGCAACCCCGTGCCTTTTTATGGGAGCATTTAGGCTGTTCACGTCGAGAGTGATTATTGAAAGGTAAGTTTTTATTGACATCATGTTGCCTGTGAAGTCCTTGTTTCTATACTTTGTCTCTGTAACTTTCTGTTCTATGTCACTCTTGGGTTCTTTCTTCTTTTATAGAACACCCCCTTAATATTTCTTGTAGTGCCAGCTTGGTGGTCACATAATCTTTTAGACCTTGCCAGTCTTGGAAGCTCTTTATCTCTCCATCCATTCTGAATGTCAGCCTTGCTGGATAAAGGATTCTTGGCTGCATGTTCTCCTCATTTAGTGCCCTGAATATGTCTTGGCAGCCCTTTCTGGCTTGCCAGGTTTCTGTGGACAGGGCTGATATTATTCTGATGGTCCTTCCTCTATATGTAAGGAATCTCTTCCCCCTAACTGCCCTTAAGACCTCCTGTCAGAATTTATGGTTTGTGAATCTCACAATTAAGTGTCTGGAGGTCTTTCTAGACTCGTTGATCTTGGGGGTGTCCTCTCTGCTTCTAAGACATGAACACTTGTTCCCTTCCCCAAATTAGGGAAATTTTCATCCAGTATTTGTTCAACTATATCTTCTAGTCTTCTCTCTTTCTCCACCCCCTCAGGGATCCCAATAATTCTGACATTGGGACATTTTATGGCATCCTTTATTTCCATAATTCTGTTTTCATGGCTTCTAAGTTATTTGTTCCAGGCCTCCTCCTGATCCTGATCTTCTATCAGTTTGTCTCCTAGCTCACTAATTTGATCTTCTGCCTCAGTTACCCTAGCTGTGAGAGTATTTAGATTAGATTGGATCTCCTTGATAGTATTTTCAACTTCTGCCAGATCAGCTCTCACTTCCACCCTTAAAGATTTTATGTTGCCACTAATGGTCTTCTCCAACCTAGCCATTGCCTGGACACAGTTTTTACCCTGAATTCCATTTCAACATATTATTTGTGTCCATATCCAATAGTTCTGTAGCAGAGGTCCACAGTCTCTGAATTTTTCCTCTGTTGGCTGTTCCTTATATGGAAAACCCAAAAGACTCCACACCCAAATAATTAGAACTCATACAGCAAATCAGTAAGGTGGCAGGATACAAAATCAATGCACAGAAATCAGTTGCTTTCTTATACACTAGTAATGAAAATATAGAAAGGGAAATTAGAGAATTGATTCCATTTTTTTAAAGATTTTATTTATTTGACAGAGAGAGAGAGAGATTACAAGTAGACAGAGAGGCAGGCAGAGAGAGAGGGGGAAGCAGGCTCCCCGCCGAGCAGGGAGCCTGATATGGGCCTTGATCCCAGGACCCTGAGATCATGACCTGAGCCTAAGGCAGAGGCTTTAACCCACTGAGTCACCCAGGCGCCCGAGAATTGATTCCATTTATTATAGCACCAAGAACCATAAGATACATTGGAATAAACCTAACCAAAGAGGCAAAGGATCTATACGCAAGCAACTACAGAATAGTCATGAAAGTAATCAAAGAAGACACAAAAAGATGGAAAAGCATTCCATGCTTGTGGATTGGAAGAAGAAACATTGTTAGAATGTCTGTATTGCCCCAAGCAATCTATACTTTCAGTGTCATCCTGATCAAAATTCCACTGGCATTTTTCAAAGTGCTGAAAGAAGCAATACTAAAATTTTTATGGAAACAGAAAAGACTCCAAATTACTAAGGAAATGTTGAAAAAGAAAAACAAAGCTAGGGCATCACACTACCTAATTTCAAGCTTTACTACAAAGCTGTGTTACTGGCACAAAAACAGACACATAGACCAATGGAACAGAGTTGAGAATCCAGATTTGAACTCTATGGTCAGATAGTCTTTGACAAAGCAGGAAAAAATATCCAATGGAAAAAAGACAGTCTCTTCAATAAATGGTGCTGGGAAAATTGGACAGCTATGTATAGAAGAATGAAACTCGACCATTTTCTCACACCATACACAAAGATAAACTCTAAATGGATGAAAGACCTCAACATGAGGCAGGAATCTATCAAAATCCTAGAGGAGAACATAGGCAGTAACCTCTTTGACATTGGCCACAGCAACTTCTTTCAAGACACATCTCCAAAGGCAAAGGAAGCAAAAGTGAAAATGAACTTTTGGGACTTCATCAACATAAAAAGCTTCTGCACATCAAAGGAAACAGTCAACAAAACAAAGAGGCAACCCACAGAATAGAAGAAGATATTCACAAATGACACTACAGATAAAGGCCTGATATACAGATCTATAAAGAACTCCTCAAACTCAACACCCAAAAACCAGATAATCATGTCAAAAATGGGTGGAAGACATGAACAGACACTTCTCCAAAGAAGACATACAAATGGCCAACAGACACATGAAAAAATGTTCATCATCATTAGCCATCAGGGAAATTCAAATCAAAACCACATTGAGATACCACCATACACCAGTTAGAATGGCCAAAATTAACAGGACAGGAAACAACAAGTGCTGGAGACTTGCACTGTTGGTGGGAATGCAAGGTGGTGCACCCATTTTGGAAAACAGTGTGCAGATTCCTCAAAAAATTAAAAATAAAGCTACCCTATGACCCTGCAATTGCACTACTGGGTATTTAACCCAAAGATACAGATGTAGTGAAAAAAAGGGCCATATGTACCCCAGTGTTCATAGTAGCAATGTCCACAATTGCCAAACCGTGGAAAGAGCTGAGATGCCCTTCAGCAGACAAATGGATAAAGAAGATGTGGTCCATATATACAATGGAATATTACTCAGCCATCAGAAAGGATGAATACCCAACTTTTGTATCAACATGGATGGGTCTGGAGGAGATTATGCTGAGTGAAATAAGTCAAGCAGAGAAAGTCAATTATTATATGGTTTCACTTGTGGAACTTAAGGAATAAAATGGAGGACTCTAGGGGAAGGGAAGGAAAAATGAATTGGGATAAATCAGAAGGGGAGAACCATGAGAGATTATGGACTCTGAGAAACAAACTGAGGGTTATGGGGCTGGGGATGGGTGAGCCTGTTGGTGGGTGTTAAGGAGGACACATTTGCATAGAGCACTGGGTATGGTGCATCAACAAAGAATCTTGGAACACTGAAAAAAATATAAAATTAAGATGTTAAAAAACATAAAATATTTCAACGTAGTAAATAAAAAAAAACCCACCAGTTTCATGGAATAACAGAATACAGAAATAACAGAAAGGGAATTATAATCACTAAAGAAAAGAGTTCAAAGATTGGAGAACACATGATGAATTAAAAGAGGAAGGAAGAAGAATGATCTGGAACTGTGGCTGGAGACAGAATGCTCTAGAATGTAGTCCTGATGATAATACAGGACGGAGAATGGTGGACCAGCTAGGTATCTTTTGCTCATTCCTTTAGAGCCATTGCTTTTTTCCTTCATTCAACACTATATTAATTGAGCTTCACTGTGCAACTGTGATCAAGTACAAGGGGACAATGTGGTCAACAACACAAGAGAGCATGATAAACAAGTTCCTGTGTAAACACGATCATTTCACATATTGAGAAAAAAAGAAAAAGAAAGAAGGAAAATAAGGCCCAATCTATCTGGGGTGGACAGAGAAGGAAAGTCTGATGGTGGAGTCAGGAAAAGTTTCTCTGAGGAGCAGCTACTCCAACTGCTAAGTGATGGTTACAGTCAATAATGGAATTGGGGGTATAGAAGTTAATTATAATGATTATAATGGATTATAATAAAGTAGTAAGAGAGTAGGATGAGATGAGATTTGCCCAATAGAAAGAGATGGACTCACAGGGTTTTGAAATCCAATGAGTTAGAAACATTTTTCTCTACAGTGGCATGATTTAAATGAAATATATATTTACCAGCTTCTATTTTAATTCTGAGCCACCTTCTTTTCAGGTAAGAACAAGACTACACAGGATGTCCTATCAGAGTGTGTAAGCAGATGACTATTCAGAAAGCTAGTGTACTTCCATTCCCAAACAACAGAGGTCACTCTTGTGTCAGTCCACTCTGAGATCCAGCGAATTATGCTCTCCAGTGGTTGGCTTCCAAGTGTGCATTGGTTGAGCAACTGGCTTCCTACCTCTTACCCACATCTCCAGTCAACTGAACTAGTGCTCATCCACCACTAGAAGCTTTATTTTTCCCCTCACTGCTCCTACTATATAGTCTTCTCGCCTTTTCTCCAAAAATCAGGAAGACTAAATCAATCAATCAATCAATCAGTCATGGTAAATCAACAGAGAACTTCTGAATAGAAAGAGTGGTTCTTCCTCTTGTCCCAATGGTTGAACACCTTCGTCTCAGTAGTTAATCTATACTGAGCACCACCTGTTTCCTGAGGACTTTGCATGTGTTTTCTTGTTGAGTCCTCATTAACTCAGAGCTGTTTGTACCATTATCATCTGCTCTGTGCACATCAAGAGACTGAGGCCATGAGTGATTAGAAACATGTCAGTTGATCAAACAGCTAATAAAACAATCAAAATTCAAATGCATATACTCCAAAGCCAATGGAATGAAGTCTGCCTCTTCCTATGAGGACTGACCACTTTGAGTATTTATAAAGTGGTGGTGTTCTTTTTTTAATTAACATATAATGTATTATTTGCCCCAGGGGTACAGGTCTGTGAATCATCAGTCTTACACAATTCACAGCACTCACCATAGCACATACCCTCCCCAATGTCCATAACCCAGCCACCTCATCCCCCCCTGACAACCCCCCAGTAACCCTCAGTTTGCTTCCTGAGATTAAGAGTCTCTTATGGTTATAAAGTGGTTTTTGTTAATACACACACGGATACAGCCTTCTCTTTCTTGACAAAGACCGTTTTGTCCCTTGCCTTATGCTAATGTGGAAGTCAAATGCCTCCCACAAACCCTTCGAACCTGGCGGTGATTTCTCCCATCAGAGGGTTTATTTGAATCCTCCTCATGTACTGTCTTGATGTAGCCCTACTTCTGTCAGTGTGTGCTTTTATACCAGAGGGATTGAAAATGAAATGCTATGAAATTGAGCCTTGCACACCTTCTAGACCTTCCACACACTGCTTTGTACTAAGATAGTTCTCAGACGAACTTCTAGAGTGGTACCTAATTAAGCTGGCAGTGAAGTGTGAACTCGTGAATAAAAAATCATGTTGCAAGTATTTCTTTTTCCTTTTTATCCTGTAGTTTACATGGCTCAGAAAGGTTTGGAATTGTCAGCCATTTATAATAGGATTATAATGCCTTTTGGTGTGTGCCGTTTGAATGTTAGAGTCTCATCATGTACCATTAGAGATGAGGCTCTTTCTATCTTCCACCAGCTCAGTAGTTTACATTTAAACAACATCAAAATTTACATTCAACCCCTCCCTAAAATATTCAATTTAAATCTTCACTATGGTGTATTAGATTGCATTGTTTATCAGTTGTAGCTGGTCTGAGAACACTTATGCTCTTTATGTTAAAGCAAATGATCCCGTACTCACTGGTGATTTTGACATTAAAAGAATTGTACTATTTTCACGGATTTGTGAAATTACTATCATTAAACAGACTAAATGTTATTTATGATGAGATACTGAGAACTTTATCTTGGATACTTTGATATTTTCTTAATATATTTCTTAAGCCCAATTTGTTATTTGGATAAAGCCACTGTTCATTTCTATAAGGACTTTTTTTCTTTTTTAAAGTTATTTTTTCCTTCTTACATTGCAGGGTATCCTCACATTTTTTTTCCCATTTTAATCCTTCCTATCAATATAAATCTCTAAAGCAGGCTGAGCAAAGCAAAAGCTATTTCCCTAAGGCCGGCAAGATAATAAGAAATCAAATGAGCACTAGAATCCAAGTATTCTGGGTGTATGTTCCTGTGCTTAAATCCCTCTTACTCTTAACAAAATGATCCCAAGTGTAAGAAATAACTGAATAGATCTGCAGGAAAAGCCCGGGCAGATCAGGTAACAAATTTATAGGACATGGATCTCTCCTCTGTCAGAGTGGTGGGGTTGAGGTCAGTGATGGTCAGTTTCTCTATGCTGTAAAGTTCTATGAGTTTATTGTCATTTGAAGTCAGATAATAACCCCAAACCTTTAAAATGAAGGAAGTAAGAACTAGTAACCGTGCTAGGTCTGGAGAGGGAAACTCCGTACTTGAGATTCCAGCATAAGTAGGAGAGATGAACCTTCCTTTTTTTTTTTTTAAATAAGATTTTATTTATTTATTTATTTGACAGAGAAAGACACAGAAAGAGAGGGAACACCAGCAGGGGGAGTGGGAGAGGGAGAAGCAGGCTTTCCCGTTGAGCAGGTAACCCAATGTGGGGCTCGATCCCAGGACCCTGGAATCATGACCTGAGTTGAAGGCAGACGCTTAACCAACTGAGCCACCCAGGTGCCCTGAGAGATGAACTTTTTTTTTTTTTAAAGATTTTATTTATTTATTTGACACAGAGAGAGAGATTACAAGTAGGCAGAGAGGCAGGCAGAGAGACAGGGAGAGGAGGAAGCAGGCTCCCTGCTGAGCAGAGAGCCCGATGCGGGCGGGCCTCGATCCCAGGATGCTGGGATCATGACCTGAGCCAAAAGCAGAGGCTTTAACCCACTGAGCCACCCAGGCGCCCGAGAGATGAACTTTTAATTAAGTACTTGTTTAGTATTATTCTGTACTTTGTCCAAGTAAATGGATTAAATTATTTATTATGGATTAAATGGATTAAATTATTTAAATAATAAGGATTTGAACACAAACTGATAGGAGGAAAATGGTATTACTACACTTCACGGTTCAAAAACTATCAATGCAGTCATGGCAAAGTTCTCATGAATTGGATTCTCTGACGTGTCTAAATGTATCTACATTAAATAGTGTATCTATTCTGTTGCTTCTTTATTTTTTTTAAATTTTATTTATTTATTTGACACAGAGAGAGAGATTACAAGTAGGCAGGGAGACAGGCAGAGAGAGAGAGAGAGGAGGAAGCAGCCTCTCTGCCGAGCAGAGAGCCTGATGCGAGGCTTGATCCCAGGACCCTGAGATCATGACCGGAGCCGAAGGCAGAGGCTTTAGCCCACTGAGCCACCCAGGCACCCCTCTGTTGCTTCTTTAAAAAATAACTTTACCACTTAAAATTACTTGCCTCATAATGCAGTTGAACTTTAGGGAAGATAATTGTCTTTTTTTTTTAGTGCCAATTTTAAATACAGTTTTATTTAAGACATTGCATTTTCCACTTAACAATACAGTGCTTATAAAGTGCAATGTTTATTTCCTTTCCCTGTGCACATATTCCATACTCAAGTATCAAGAATGCCCAATTTATTTGCTATAGCAGCTCAATGTTACAACTGCCATGGAATTCGCTACAAATTTGGGACCTTTGAATATTGTGTGTGGAACAGTGCGAGACCTATTTATTCTCAGGTGGTTTTAATTAACCTCTTCAATGGTGGGCCAAGAGGAGGCACCACCAGAGGGAGGAGCTCTACCGCCATGGAAGCCTCCAGGCATTCCTCCTGGCATTCCCCCTGCACTCTGGTACAGCTTGGTGATGATGGGGTTGCAAACTTTCTCCAGCTCTTTCTGCTGGTGTTCAAATTCTTCCTTCTCTGCAGTCTGTAAAGAAAAAAAAAATTACTACAGGTTCCTCAAGAGAAACTTCCTATCTGGGGCAACTGGTTATTAAAGACTAGACACAGAAGCTTAGCACATTCTTCACTACCCACAAAATCTGGGGTCACTCAGACATCCAAGGAAGGTAGCTAGTTGCCAACATCTAGAATTCTGGTGGAAACCGCGAATGTTTGGACCATTCATCATTGTGACCCATGTATTTTATAAGACCCATCAAATCTTTTGCTGAAGCCCTACAACCAACCCCACCCACTCTCAATTTAGTTGAAATTACAAACCTGGTTCTTATCAAGCCAGTTGATGATTTCATTGCACTTGTCAAGAATCTTCTGTTTGTCCTCATCATTTATCTTGCCCTGAAGTTTTTCATCTTCAACAGTTGCTTTCATGATGAATGCATAAGACTCAAGTGAATTCTTGGAAGACACCTTGTCCCGCAGTTTCTCATCTTCAGCTTTGTACTTCTCAGCTTCCTGGACCATGCGCTCAATGTCTTCCTTGCTTAAGCGGCCCTTGTCATTGGTGATGGTAATCTTGTTCTCTTTTCCTGTGCTCTTATCCACAGCAGAGACTGAGGATACCATTAGCATCAATATCAAAAGTGACCTCAATCTGAGGAACACCACGAGGGGCAGGAGGTATGCCTGTGAGTTCAATCAATGTCTTCCTTGCTTAAGCGGCCCTTGTCATTGGTGATGGTAATCTTGTTCTCTTTTCCTGTGCTCTTATCCACAGCAGAGACTGAGGATACCATTAGCATCAATATCAAAAGTGACCTCAATCTGAGGAGATGAGAACAGTCATGACTCCTCCAGCAGTTTCAATGCCAAGAGAAAGTGGAGTGACATCCAACAGCAGCAAATCTTGAACATTTTCAGATTTGTCTACAGAAAGGATGGCTGCCTGGACAGCTGCACCATAAGCAACAGCCTCATCAGGGTTGATGCTCTTATTCAGTTCTTTTCCATTGAAGAAATCTTGGAGAAGTTTCTGAATCTTGGGAATACAGGTAGAACCACCCACCAGGACAATATCGTGGATCTGAGACTTGTCTAGCTTGGCATCCTGAAGGGCTTTCTCTACAGGGTCCAGGGTGCCATGGAACAGGTCAGCATTTAATTCTTCAAACCGGGCATGAGTAATAGAGGTATAGAAGTTGATTCCTTCCTATAGAGAATCAATCTTAATACTGGCCTGGATGCTGGAACAAAGTGTACACTTAGCATGTTCACAAGCATTACGGAGATGACGAACTGCCTTCTTTTTTTCACTGATATCCTTCTTGTGTTTGTGCTTGAACTCTGCAATAAAATGGTTGACCATTCGGTTGTCAAAGTCTTCTCCACCTAAGTGGGTGTCTCCAGCTGTGGACTTAACCTCAAAGATCCCATCTTCAGTAGTAAGGATTGATACATCAAAAGTGCCACCTCCTAAGTCAAAGATCAGCACATTACTTTCAGCTCCAACCTTTTTGTCTAAGCCATAAGCAATAGCAGCAGCCGTTGGCTCATTGATGATTCGAAGTACATTGAGACCAGCAATAGTTCCAGCATCTTTGGTGGCCTGATGCTGAGAATCACTGAAGTATGTGGGTACTGTGACAACTGCATTGGTAACAGTCTTCCCAAGATAGGCCTCTGCGATTTCCTTCATCTTGGTCAAAACCATGGAGGACATCTCCTCTGGATAGAAGCTTTTTATCTCTCCCTTGTATTCTACTTGGACCTTTGGCCTGCCAGCATCATTCACCACCATGAAAGGCCAATGCTTCATATCAGATTGGACAGCAGCATCATCAAATCTCCGTCCAATCAGGCGTTTGGCATCAAAAACTGTGTTGGTGGAGTTCATTGCAACTTGATTCTTCGCAGCATCACCGATCAATTGTTTGGTGTCCGTGAAGGCGACATAACTTGGGGTGGTTCGGGTTCCCTGATCATTGGCAATTATTTCCACTTTCCCATGCTGGAAGACACCCATGCAAGAGTAGGTGTTGCCAAGATCAATGCCACCTGCAGGTCCCTTAGACATGGTTGCTTCTGTGTGGGCCTGCCTCGGCTTGAGAAGAAAACAGCTGTCTTGCAACCTAGCCCCTCGTTCAATGAGGAGAGATAATTATTCTTAAATTGTTTTCTTTGTATTATTTCACATATGTAAGATGAGCATATATTCATTGTCCAAATAATAATTTTTGGGGCAGATAAATAGATTGTATCAATCTTTTTTCAAAGATCTTATTTATTTATTTAATAGAGAGCACAAGCAGGGAGAGCAGCAGGCAGAGGGAGAAGCAGACTTTCCACTAAGCAGGGAGCCTGATGTGGGACTGGATCCCAGGACCCTGGGATAATGACCTGAGCTGAAGGCAGATGCTAAACCAACTGAGCCTCCCACGTGCCCCCAGATTATACCAGTCTTAATAGGTAAAAACACATATGATTTCAAGCAAATTGGGATGTATGATCATTATAAATTAGGGAATATTGTTAACAATTAGTAATGGGTGCCTTGACAAGAAGTTCTAGTATCACTGCCTTTCTTGGAATGAAAATTACTGAAAAAAATTGCCGAACAAAACACCACTTACCATCTTTGGAAACATTGCTTATAATTAGGCAGGACATATTGGCAATAATAAAATATTAATAGCTACCAGAGTACACTGAATAATCCCTTCCTTATCATGAAGTTGCAATATCGAAAATTCTTGGAAACTTGGATTTGCTTTAGATCCTGTAGGATTTTTACCATGCCTTCATAACGGATGCCAGTCATTCGTTTTGGCAATATTTTAAAGAAATAATAAGGGATTTGAAAGGAAAATAAATAAGGCAGAAATCAGGCTAAATATAGAGGATTTGACAGTGCAGCTTTGGGAGAAATGAAGAAGGGAAATGAAACACTTAGGATAGTGTTTTGCTTTGTTTAGATGAACTTATCATAAGGAATGCTAATAATTATAAAATTTATTGCATACTTAATATGCAAGGTACTTTTCTGTGTTCTTTACCTGGATGATCATTTTAGAACACTTAATTAGATACAAGTATGACTCTCATTTTATAGGTAAGTAAAACCCAGAACATTTAAGAAGGTTGGCCAAAGTCATCACACAACTTGAAAGTGACTAAGCCGAGAATCAAACCTAGAACTTTTGACCCAGAGATCTCACTAATCACCTCAATGCCATATTGTCTCTGTGTGTGTTCAACTGTATATGCCCATGCAATGGAGGATGATTTTGTTATACATTCTTTTTTTCTTTTAATTTATTTATTTTATTCATTTGAGAGAGAGAGAGAGCATGAGCAGGGGGAGGGTCAGAGACAGAGGGAGAAGCAGACTTTCTGCTGAGCAAGGAGCCCGATGGGGACTTGATCCCAGAACTCTGAGATCATGACCTGAGCTGAAGGCAGACACTCAACTGACTGAGCCACCCATGTGCCCCTTTAAGACATATTCTTAATGACCATCAGGTATTCCTCTTCAATTATGCTTCACTGACCAGACTAAATAATGTCTATCCAAAGATTTTCTTTCTTAAACCTCTAGGTAAATAGTCATATCCGAAGCCATATTGGGAAGTAGGTCAACAATTATCTGGCATGCATTCAAAAGGTCACTGAAAGTTCCAATTAAAAATGATGGGAGAGGGTGCCTGGGTGGCTCAGTGGGTTAAAGCCGCTGCCTTCGGCTCAGGTCATGATCCCAGGGTCCTGGGATCGAGGCCCACATCGGGCTCTCTGCTCAGCAGGGAGCCTGCTTCCTCCTCTCTCCTCTCTCTCTGCCTGCCTCTCTGCCTACTTGTAATCTCTCTCTCTGTGTCAAATGAATAAATAAAATCTTAAAAAAAAATGATGGGAGAGAGGGAGTTTTTTGAGTGTTTCAATGAAAAATAGCCTTACTTGCATCGTACAGAATTGAGAAAGATGCCAGCGGGTCAACAGATTTCCTGCTAGATGGAAAAGAGTTTTACAACTCATATAGTTAATTATTTAAGATGCCCAAAAAGTTATTAACATTCTCTTTCTTTAATATTCTTTCAAGTATCTTTTAAAAACTTTATTGCAGCAGTATTTTAAGTTATGACAACACTTTTCATTAGGTTTCCTGAACTGTAAGATTTTGGAATACAGGTACCACGTCTGTCTGTCTGTCTCAACTTAACCATCTCATTACTTAGCACAGTAGTGGGCACTCAATAGTTGAATGGATCAGTGAATGGATCCGTGAGCAAATGAAATAACCTTCTGTTCATAGTTGCCCCAACCCTTTATTTTCCTTTATGAGAATATAAATTATAGGAGGAAAAACCATAATCTAACATTCATTTTATCATAACCATAACTTATATAATTGTGAGATAATTATGATGTTTTTTTACCCTGAAAAAGAAATATTGTTCAGCAGGGTTTTTTGTTTTTGTTTTTTGTTGTTGTTCTTTGTTTTTCCCAATACATCTTTGGAAAGGAAATGTTTAAGGTTGCATGTTTTCCAAAGGTACAGTCTAGGTGACCAACGAGTACTTCTTATTCCGTGTTGGAGAAGTGAAATACACAAAGAAATCCAATACCTCAGTGGTCCTCAAAAGCCATGATTCTCAGTGCTCTGTTAGAATTGATTTTGCAACTCACAGGCAGAACAACAGCTTGAGTTCTTTGAAGATATAAGCAGCATGAAGATATAAGCAGCATAGACTTTGTGACCACAGGTCTAAGAGTTTCATTTGAAAACTCATTCTGATCCTTGGTATTTGCCCTGAGAAGTAACTCTTAAGATTGGGGCTTGGGGTGGGGTGGTAAGTGGAGGAAAGGGCTTGGCCTTAGGCTGCTTTTCAGTACTCAGGGCATCACGCCTTCGTATGCAGTCAAGGTTATCTGTTACATAAACTATAGAAAAAAGCAACAGAATCACGATGAATGAAGATAACAGAATGAAAATTTCTATGTGTAATCTCCAACATCTTGTGTGTGTGTGTGTGTGTGTGTGTGTGTGTGTGTGTTTTAACCTTATGTATGAAAGGAAAGTCTCTCTGCCGAGCTGAATAAAAACTAAGCTGTGTCAGAACTGACTTCATGAAAGTGCTGGGATATGAGATAAATACTACCAGTAAGTTTAAAGAGCTCTCAATGGAAATGATACAATAACATAAACCAATACAGTGTTAGCAGTTATACTAATGAATAGTGATGTGTTGCAGCATAGAAAGGGTGATTTCTTGAGTGGGCTTGTACGTATCTTAGTTTTGAGATCTTTATGCTTTTGATCAATGTTTCTCAAACTGTAGCATCCAAATTACTCGGAGAGCTTGCTGGGACAGATTCCTAGCTCCATCTCCAGTTCCCACGGCAGTGGGTTTGAGGCAGGGATGAGAGTTGGCATCTCTCACAAACTCTCCGTGGATGATAATCATGCCAGTTTGAAGACAAGATCTTGATCAGTGCTAATTTAGATAATTTTGACTCTCCAGATGTTCATGTTATTTCAAATCCACATGTCATAAATGTGGTGGCTTAATAATTATATCTGAAGCCTTGCTGAGAAGTAGGTCAACCATGACCTGGCCATGCATGCAAAAGGTCACTGAAAGTTCCAATTAAAAATGAACGGAGAGAGTCTCTTTAAGTGTTTCAGTGAAAAACAATCTTACCTGCATTGTGCTGAAATGATAAGGATTTCAACATGTCAACAGATTTCCTACTAGATAGAAAAGAGTTTTATAATTCACATTGTTGATTATTTAAGATACAAAAAAGAGTTCTTAACATTCTCTTTATTCAATATTCCTCAAGTATCTTTTAAAAATGTATTACAAGTAATATTTTAAGTTATGACAACACAGTTCATAGTTTTCTTGAACCGTACATTTTCAGAATATAGACATCACATCTGTTTTTGTCTTTCACCAGCTCTCTGTGGGTGATAATCACCCCAGTTCGGTCTTGATCAATGCTAATTTAGATAATTTTGACGCTTTATGTGTTCATGTTATTTCAAATACACATGTTATAAATGTGATGGGTTTGTGTGTGCATGTGTGTAATTTTTCCCCCTAAGAACAAATTTCCCCTTTTCCCTTGCAGTTTTCTGTGTGAAGAGGGTAGCTGTTTCCCTCTTAGAATTGCATGATAATAGATATTTTAAAGTAAGCACAATAGCATGATTCCTTCTTGAAAATGGAAGCCAAAGTTTTTTGGTATTGCCTGAAGGAATAGCCCCTATTTGGGACCATGTCTGACTTGGGGCAAAAGGGAGAGACGTCGTTGAAACCATGGACTGGCTCTTAATTTACTCATAAGTGACATATTTTATGGCTCAAAGCAAGTTTCATGGCCCCTCTTGATGAAACTGGTAGAAACATATAATTCTCCCGTAGCGGGGAGACGTCACAGGGCCCACAAGGCAAGCCCCACCTTCACTGTGAGGGTATGCATGCTTCTACCATGGGGAAGGACAGCAGATACTTCTGATTCTTCTTCTATGAGAATAAACTTTGAATAATTAGTGACTTACTATCTCTGTTTTCTAACCTCTCAATACAGACTTTCATTCATGTATATTTACTTTACCAAAGGGGAGTCCTACTTTAGTATGATTGTTATCTTTGCAAACAATCCTCCCCAAAGATCAGATATTTATATTTAAAAAGATATATTAAGTTTCCTTACAAAGTGTACTCTTTATTCTCCTGGGTTTCTTGGGAAGAAGAAATCTTGAAGTCAAAGATCTGGCTTGCATTTTGCGGGGGTCGGGGGGGGATTTGAAAGCTTTATGTCTGCAACCCTAAAGCAGCTAATGAATTTCTTTTGGCATCAGTGTCCATTTCTATATAATGTGGTGAGCCATTCCTTCATCAGAGTTTGGGGAAGAAGCATAGATACAGAGGAGACAATACAGATAAATGTACAGACACTAATAAGACTACAAATGCTGGATTTGATTACGATTGTGGCTTTGTGGCACATGATGACTTTCAAATATCACTAGTTACTTAAATTTCAATTTAGATTTCTTAAGAATTTTAATGAATCTTGAACACTGAAAAATAAAGTATATATGACACTGATTTAAAATAAACACACTTAGAAAGATTTAGTTCATCAAAATGACTGGGGTATGAATTTTAAATATGAGATATTAGAGAGAGGGTGGCTCTTTATTAAGAATGGCATTGTCAGGGATGCCTGGGTGGATCAATTGGTTAAGCATCTGCCTGTGGCTCAGGTCATGATCTCAGGGTCCTGAAATAGAGTCCTGCATCAGGTTCCCTGCTCAGCGGGGAGTCTTTTCCTTTTCCTCCCCTGCCCTTGCTCCTGTTCTCTGTCTCTCAAACAGGTAAATCTAAGGAAAAAGAAGAAGAAGAATGGTATTGTCACAGCACATGATTGAGAGTTCATGATGGTCACTTTGGACACTTTTCCCCCCTACGTTATAATGTTGCATAACTAGCTTTTGTAAAATTGATATTATGAGAGGCACAGGTTGGATCTAAAGTGTTATTTGCTCCATTAATTGTTTTCTCTTCTATTTACCTATCATCTGTCTACCATTTATCTGTTTGATCGATAGATAGCTATATAGATAGATAGACATTTTTGTTGTTGCTATTTACTTCTTAAAGTATTTCTTTGCCCTGGATAATTGATTCTATTGAGCAGAGCTTAGGTGGAATGTTTAATGCATTAGACCATGAGGTTACTTCTTTATCTTAAAGATTTTATGGTTTTCAGATGCTCTCTTTTGGAACAGTGGTTTATGTTTTTCGTTATTCTCACCTTTTTTTTTTTCTTAAATGTGTTTTATGCTACCTTTTTTCAATAATGTGTCAAGTTTCTTATTTCTACCATAGTGCCATATACTGCTGACAAATCATTCCTTGTAGACAAAGACTTTGCCATTGGTTATCAGTTCCCAACTTGGTAACACAATAAATGTATTATTTACGAATTAAAATCTTGCCCAAACTCATGTTTTGATTATTAGGGAAAACACGTTTCCTATGAGATTTTTCTGATAATTGAAATTATGATAGACTTTGAAGCTAAAACGCAAACACTAAAACTGAAGTAAAATACAGAGTTGAAATAGACTCTGTTACAAAATGAGAAGGAAAAGATTTCTTTCTTGAAGACTAGGGGAGTTATATGCAAAAAGTATGACTTGCGATTCATTTTCTCCGCAATCTAGTTCTCCACAAAATCTTTGACCTCATCTCCCAAAGTGTCCCTCTACCTCTCAAACCTGATATGGTCACTTTTCCCACTTTGTTCTCAGAGGGCATTATATTTGAAGCCAATGTTACATTTTCTAACTGCATTTTGATCCACCATTTACTTGTCCTTCACTCACCAGCGAATTCTCCAAAAGTAGGAATGATTCTCACACATACAAGGAAATATGTGAAATGCCAGAAATAATATGTAAGCTTTTTTTTTTTAAAGATTTTTATTTATTTATTTATTTGACACAGAGAGAGAGAGAGATCACAAGTAGGCAGAGAGGCAGGCAGAGAGAGAGGAGGAAGCAGGCTCCCCACCGAGCAGAGAGCCCGATGCGGGCCTCGATCCCAGGATCCTGAGATCATGACCTGAGCTGAAGGCAGAGGCTTTAACCCAGTGAGCCACCCAGGCGCCCTGTAAGCTTAAGATATAATCTGATGTTGTTAATTCAGACTGATCAAAGTTTTTATATTTAAGTAACAGCCATAAAACATTCACAAATTTTTTATTAACAATCAATGCAATATATATGTTTTGCTCTACTTGTGACACTTCAACCCATAGATGATTTTAATAATGCTAAGTAATCAGATTTATTTGGAGCTGATATCTATTACCTTTTACTGGATATGAATGAATCTTTGATATGTACTTGTAAGAAAATAGCAGTTTTTAAGTATTCTAACTGTTCCAATACACTAGCTTTTAAACTTCACAGACAATGGAGCTTGACACCTTTGATGAATATTTATCTTATAACATTGTGTTCCTTTGTGTAATTTGCTAAACTGTTCCAATTAATCTTAAATATTCAGCTGAAGCATGAGGCTGTCTAGAAGGTAAAGGAGGGGAACCATCCTGCAAGGTGTCACAGTTTTACTAACAAGAGCACCCTCACATACAGATGAAATCATAATCTTAGAAGAGCCACCTCCCTGTGCCTTCAACCCCATTGCTTTAAATTAATATCATATTGTGATGGGATCTCTGTTACCCTCACCACATAGGACATCAGGCCATCGCAGCAACGGGTGTTGAGTGAGGGGACCGGGCCTGGGATCCAGCTCTCTGCACTGCTCCCTCACATTATCTTCACTCCTGTAACTTCTTCAATTACATTTCAACAAAAATGTCAAACCCAGAGTCGTTTCAGATCCCTCATCTGCCTTTTGTGAGGTGATTTGGTATGCGCGCTTATTACCGAGTGTGGCTGAGCCAGTGACACCGCGGTGCTCAGCGGACAGGAAAATGTCTCAGATCTAGACCGTTTCATGTAAATTACCCCCTTCCTTTTCATAACCTTATTTTTTATTAAACGCTTGCCAAAATTTGGGCTGACTTCTTTCTTAAGGTTAGACCCAATGTGAATACTTACAAAATACATAATTAAGTTAAAATTTCTATTACCCAGAGTTTTAGAGGCCAGTTAAAAAGTATTTTTAGGATTCCTTTATTCTCTCTTCAAAACCAGTGCACATAACTGAAATATCATCACATGGGCTTCTTGCAATTTTTGAGATTTTTTATTTTTTTTTTTTATTTTTCACGCATCTGAGCAGCTTTGAAGGTCTTGTTTTTGGGGTACTAGACACAGACTTTCCTCACAAACGAGTGCCTTCTTTGAAGGGAGGCAGACTGCTTCTAGTAAAGCCTCTCAAGGCACGACTGCAAATGATTTTACCTTGATGAGCACAATACAGACCGTATTGCTTAATTTGAGGCAGCTGCAAGGCACAAATCCCTCTCTGTGCTTAGTAACATTAAACAGAATGTGGTAGAATTTGTGCGCAAAGATTAGACACAAGCTCTTTGCAAATATGAAGATACCATTGGATGCAACACTATAAAAGTCACCTGTTGGGGAAAGTTGCACACATGTTTTTATGAGTCTTAACCAGAGTGCAATGTTTTACTTTTTTTTTTCCTTAAGTTTTTATTTATTTGACAGAGAGAGAGAGATCACAAGCAGGCAGAGAGGCAGCCAGAGATAGAGGGGGAAGCAGGCTTCCTGCTGAGCAGAGAGCCCCGTGCGGGACTCGATCCCAGGACCCTGAGATCATGACCTGAGCTGAAGACAGAGGCTTAACCACTGAGCCACCCAGGCGCCCCCAGGGTGCAATGTTTTAGAGCAATCTTGTGTATTTCTATCTTTTTCCAAGAGAAAGGGAAAAAAAAACCCAGCACATTAATTTTATGGTGAGTGACGGTGTGCTCGAGGCTGATAGAAGGGAATGATAGCCAGTGGTTCCCTGAAGTTAATGAGTCTTTTTCCTGCAGTCTGAAAATGCTTTATTATCCACTGCTTTTATATTAACACACATTAGTTTTGCCACTCAGCCACATTAGCACAGTTTTATTCTCCCAAGGAGTTTCTTTGAATGAAATAAAAGGATAGGTTATAAATGCCTACCCAAAAGGAGACGACGAAACTGATGGACTTCTAAACAAATTAAAAGCTTCTCTTCCTTCTTATATTTCTGTGGCTTTATTATACTACTTAGGACATGAAATTACTGCATTTCACATTAGATGACATGAACATTGACAGCAAGGAAGCGTACGTTTTTCAACAACGCCTCATACTCCCATGTACAAAAATACTTGTTGAATGGAATGGCTATACCAAGGACAAGGTCAGCGCTGAAATATATACCGAGTTACGTAAGTTCTACAGGACATGAGGCTGACTGCAGAGGAAGTGGAAGGATTAGTAGGGCACCACCCTTGCCTTTGAAATACACTCCAGATGGAGAGGGGAGTAACTATCTATACAAAAACCCTTTTATCAGAGAGTTTAATAAGACAGAGTAACATGCCGCTGTGGCTTTGAGTGGCATTGTATCTAACAGATTTCCGAACAGATTTTATAACATTCACAGGAGATATGTTTAAAGAATGAGTATCTGTAAGTAACACGGGGTAGGTGAATCTGCTGAGATTAAAATTCTTTCTTTATTTATTTTTTTGAATTTTCTAGCCATGTTCAGCAGCTTCATGCTGATGAGAAGGAAGGAGCAGTAGCTACCCAAGATTACTTCTGGAGGATGAGCCCAGGGAGGGAAGGGGCCATGACTGTCCCGTCTTCGTATTTCTAGACCACTGCATAATACTGTGCACCTGGCAGGCCCTCAAGGAGTATTTCTGTAGTGATAAAATGAATAAAATGTAGGGGGATTTATAGTAGCAATTCAAAACTTGTGGTTGGAAGGATCTCAGTGTAGATGTCTGTATGTGAAGAACAGTGAGTGCTAGACTGGGCTCAGTTATGTTCCCCAGCAAACAATGTAACGTAGGGAAGGGGGTCTTCAAGTGCAGGTGTCATGGGAATGGAGCCTTTAGAGTGGCACAGAGTCTAGAGAAAGTGGAGGCAGACACTCTTATGAACTGACATAATACAAAAAAAATAAGTTGGCGATAAGTACCTTTTTGAGCTAATTACTAGATTTAAATACATTAGCTCATTTTGTGAAATACTAGGAAATACGTGGAGTTAAAATTTGGAAGACCTCAAATGTCAATATGTATGTTAAGCATTCTATCTAATAGTAAGAGATCATTGCAAAGTGTTCAGAGGAACATAACAAATTGAAATACACACTTATTTCAGGCTAGACAAGTTGAAGACCAGTTAGGTTAAAAACTGCAGACATCAGAAACACTGCAGACATGCAGTGTTTCTGGTAGCTTTATGCAACCGTGGTGATATCCCCAGTTGCTCTTGGGCAACTGTCAGATGCTTCTGGACTTTACCATGGAGCTTATGGGGCAGAATTCCCTCATGAGGCACACTGTTCAGTTCCCACACTGTTCCAGGGACTTTGAGTATCATGTCTGGTGGGCAATATGTTGTCCACAGGGCTTAGTTATTGGAAGATCTAAACTCTTGGGTTTCTTTCATTCTTGTCTCTGCTCTGATTCACGTCAGATGCTCCTCCTTACCCTTCATTCTTTGATGTATATCTTTCTCACTCATTCCAATGCCAACTTTTACTACCTCTTTCTTCTGCCTAACCTCCCCTCACCCTCCACTGTGCTATTCTTTGGCTACAAAGCAACTGTCTGTATGCAACTATCCAAATATTCTTAGACCAGGCGCTCAGGTAAGAGGTTTCTTTGAGGGTTTGTTTTGTTTTGTTTTGTTTTTTGTTTTCTTGTTAACAGACTATACACTTGGGGGGGGGGATCAGTGATTTTAAAAAAGTGATAGTTGGACAACAGATTAATGCTTCCAGATAGAATCCTGCAGCTCATCTATTAAAAAAAAAAAAAGTATAGATGAGTCCAAGGTATAAACCCTGTGGAAATTTTTTTTTTTAAAGATTTTATTTATTTATTTCACAGTGGGAGAGATATCACAAGGAGGCAGAGAGGCAGGCAGAGAGGGGGGGAAGCAGGCTCCCTGCTGAGCAGAGAGCCCGATGCGGGCCTCGATCCCAGGACCCTGAGATCATGACCTGAGCCGAAAGCAGAGGCTTTAACCCACTGAGCCACCCAGGCGCCCCCTGTGGAAATATTAAAATAAGATTTTAATGAAGGAAGAGCAAGAAATTGGGTGTAAAACTGAGGAAAGTATATTGACTTCTGTGCAAGATTCTACTTGTGTTCCTCCACCTCCCAAACTTATTTCTTAATCTGCTTCCCAGAAATATTTTCTGAAAAACTCTGTTAGAGCAACAGAAAGAATATTTCAGATCATCAGCAAAGAGGTGATGAGCAGTCATGAAAATAGATGAGCTCTCAAAGGGGAAAATAGGCAAGAAAAACAGAGGGTCAAGAATGGCTTGCAACACAAAACCAAACCAAACAAAAAAACAAATTATTTTTAGCTTATACCTACAGACAATCACAAATTTAATGTTCCAATAAATTAAATATGGCTTCTTAGTAGTCTTCAGGGATCCAAATGCATTCAATAAATTCAGATGGAAACACTGGGAGGGAGGCCACACCTAGGGATTATACAAATATGTCAAAACATCATTGGCCTCTGCTCCCTCGTCTTGACCCCACTCTTCATTTCCTCATTCAGCTAGTGCTTATGCATGAATTCCCTGAGAGACTTGTCTTTGAAGGACTTAATTTAATAAAATTAACTCTTTGACTTGCTTGGGTCAAAATAGCTACCATTAGCACTAATGCATTTTGAATGATTACATGGGAGTGTGCCCTTGTGTCATATGACTAAAAACATACTTTGGTACAAAAAAATAAATAAAATCCCATGCTTTTCCTCTGTGTCTACAAAATAAATCTCTTGAAATAAAATGTGTATCGCTGACTTTCTGTTACCTAACCTCTCAGCAGTGACCTCACTATGTCTTATATTCTAGTCTGTTCTCCAACAACCATTTTGTTAGTAATTTTTCTTAAGCACTGTTTTTTGTTTTGTTTTGTTTTGTTTTTTTTGGTTGGTTGTTTTTTTAAGATTTATTTATTTGAGAGAGAGAGTGCACAAAGGGAAGGACAGAGACAGAGGGAGAAAATCTCAACCAGACTCCCTGCTAAGCATGGAGCTCCGGGAAGGGCCATCCCGTGACCCTGAGATTACCACCCCACGTTAACGACCCCAGCCAAAACCAAGATCATAGGCTTAACCACCTGAGCCACCAGGGCACACCATCTTAAGCACTGTTTCTAATTGCCATGTTCTACCAATATTTTGTATTGATTACTTCTATTTCATACTGCCTAATCTGTTTTCTAGGCCCTCCCCCAACAGATCATGCCATATGTTTGCAATATAATTTTCTCCTGCTTTGTGGAGCTAATGTTGTTATCATATCACAAACTCAGCCTGCTCATTTCTGCCTGGAAAGATTTATAAACATATTTTTCTTTGCTCTGAATTGCCCAGAGTCTCCCCTTAATGTTTATGGACCTTAACGTCTTTGAAGACCTAGGCAAGTTCTTAGCTCAGCTACTCAAAGGGACCCTTGGTTTACCAGACCAGCTGTGATAGCTCTCTTCTGTCTCAGAAGAAGCAAAGTATAGAGTAAAGACCAAACTCAATAACAAATGGTCATACAATGCATTACTTTGTGTGTGGTAGTTTAGCTTTTTCATTAGATGGACGCTATTTGGGCATTCTGTTTACAGCCCGAGGAATGCGTGTGGACTGTCTGCTCCCTTCTGCATGACACATGTATACTTTAAAAGGGAAACTGATAAAATATGATTTAAAAATTCATATAAATAAGGCGATACCGATAATCATATTTGGTTTTCCTTTAATGTTACAGAACCTGAAATTATACTGAAACTATAGGTTGAACTTTCAAAGTAGTTTTCTCTTGAGATACCAAAGGAGTTCTGAGGAACAGTGTTCTTAAATGTGGGTGCACACGTGCGTGTCCGAACCATAATTATCAAGTATATATTGTATGGTTTGACTTCTTTCCTATGGAGGAAAAAAATAAAAATAGCATGCAAATTTCCTCATCATTTTTTCTCCTGTCCCAATCTGAAAGAAGATTTTAGATAATAATAATGTCATTTTTGTTACCCAGCTGCCTTACAGGTCATGGTGCTAGAAAGCCTCACTCTTCCTCGAATACTTAAAAAGGAGAGGAGGGAGAGCAGGTGGGCCTGCATGTCCAGCCCCACCTCATCATAGCCCCCGAGGGGGCACCGAGTACTTTCACTCTTGGGGTGCCCTGTCTCTTCCCTTTTTGCATGGACACAGCTGAACAGTGTGTGATTCTCTTCCGTTAAGTATTAGGTTTATATTTTGGCCACAGCAGCTTAGGGATAAGTTAGTGGCTTTAAGGAGCACAAATCTATTCTTTATTCACACTTCCGTAAATCAGACATTCAGTATGGGGCTCTCTGGCCGAAACACCAAGGTATTGGCAGGGAGGGCTGTGTTCCTCTCATTTTCCTGTTCCCTCTGGCATTGGTAAGATTCAGCTCATTGCGGGTGTAGGACTAATACCTCCAGTGTCTTTGATGGCTGTGGGTTCCGGGGTCCCACTCAGCTCCGAGGGCCTTTCTCCCCTTGGGGTTCCTTGTCCCCTGTGTCTCAGAACCAGCCGCAGAGCCTCAGTCTTCCTGCTGTCATCTGACTCCTTCTTCATGCCTTCTTTAAGGACTGGTGATTAGCTCTGGCCCACCGGATAATCCAAAATCATCTTCCCAGCTTAAAACCCTTCATTTAACCCTGGCTCTAAAGTCCATTTTCAAGATAGCATATGCAGTGTTAGCATGTTCATCATGGAGGGCGGTTGCTTTGGTTATCACCAGTTGCATTGTCCATTCCCTGAGGCCTTGAGGACTTCATCCCAGTGTTTTGTATTAATCAGTATCGCTGTGGAGATGTTTGAGAACAAACTGACTTTCTTTAACCTTTGAGAGATTTGCTCTTTCAATCAGGATTCTTGTGGTATCTTTCATTGTACTTGAGTTTCCCCTAAATTTAAAATTATGATCATATCTTAGCTATTTTATATAAACTTTGATCAATCTAAAGACCCATCTATCTTTTGAACATTGTGTAATTTTTCCAACATCTCCGAAAAAAATTCATTACATATTTGAATACATTTTGCATTTCATTTATTGACTTTTCTAGTTTCAGAATGGCCTTATTTTCATCTTGTATCATTATGGTCCTCAGATTTTACCTTCTAACTCTTTTATCTTTGCGTATTGCTTTTATATTTGATACAATTAGGAACATTCTTTACTTGGCATGATTTATATTTCTGTCATGATCTTTCTCTTATTTATCATTTATTTTATGGTGTTGCTTTGATCAATTTGTGTCCTTTTCTCTGTAATCATAATTTGTATTCAGTTCTGTTGCCTTATCTTCTGTAAGCTTTAATTTTAGTGAGCTCATGATTTTGTTAAGTTCTATAGTACAAAGTATTTGAAGAAATTTTTCTTTTAATTTTTGGATTGTCTCTTCTTCAGGTTTTAAATGGAGCTATTTAACTGCTTAATATATTTTCACGAGTGCTATTTACTTGCATTTATATACTTATTTTTTAAAGATTTGATTTATTTATTTATTTATTTATTTATTTATTTATTTATTTATTAGACAGATAGGGAGAGAGAGAGCACAAGCTGGGAGGAGAGGGAGATGTAGTTCCCTCACTGAGCAGGGAGCCAGATGTGGGACTCGATCCCAAGACCCTGGGATCATGAGCTGAGCCAAAGGCAGACATTCAACTGACTGAGCCAACCAGGCAACCCCGTATTTATTTACTTATATTTGCATGATGCAGCTCTTTTTTCTCACTGATGTTAAATTTAGGTAATTCTGTCTGCAACTATTTCTTCTAAACTAGCATGGGTGAATTCTCCATTAGTCCTTTCCTGCCATGAGACATTTACAATCTGAAGGTTGGGTATTGTGTGCTGTGTACTGATGTAAACTTGAACCTTGCTGGGATGAGTATGACAGATACAGAGAACCCTCTGTTCCCTCACCCACTCATCCATCTGCACATCCATCCACCCATCCATCCATCTACCCACCCATCCATCCATCTGTCTACCCACTCACCCACCCATCCATCCATCCATCCGTCCACCCAACCATCCATCTATCCATCCATCCATCTATCCATCCATCCATCCATCCA